>OZ026527.1:55550371-55613214 GCA_964019695.1 Loripinus fragilis | reverse complement strand
GTTGGTTAGGGACCTGCCGATAATACTCGAAAGAGGGTCTTGCAGTATATAGAGAAAGAAAGAGTTTTGAAGTAATTCCAAGGGGAAAATATTTTGAGTCCTCCAGGATTCGAACCCAGAACTCCTGCGTGACAGTCGACCACTCTAACCATGTCGCTAAAGAGTTAACCCAACAGTGAGGCTGTTAGGAATGGCACCGTCACTACACTCTTCCCCCTTTTATTTCCTGAGAGTCGGGCATCAACCACAACTAAGTATAGCCCGCTAGCGCTCCCAGAGGCCGACTCAGGCGCTACCGAATTACCGCTGCCACCAATGAAAAATAGTAAGTGAGAATGATCAGGAAATACCACAATCACAAACCGCGGACAACCCCACGGCACCGCGAGGAAGAGCCGCTCAGCCACCACGAGACACCAGGAAGACAAATCAAGCAAAGCAACCAGCTCTCTCCTCCCCACCAAGACGACCGCAGCACCAGAATGGACACAAAGCAACGTACAACAAAACATAGAACAATTACAGACTCCCACAATGGGAGTAACAATAAACGAAAAGTCAACAACAACAGAACCACCGCCTTAGAACGGACAGCAGCCTAAGCCACCGGGGGGGGGGGGGCTTAAAAGTAATTTCAAGGGGAAAATATTTTGGGTCCGCCAGGATTCGAACCCAGAACTCCTGTGTGACATTAGACCAATCAAACCATGTCGCTAAAGAGTTAACCCAACAGCGAGGCTGTTAGGAATGGCAATGTGACTACAGTTTCTTATGGACTGAGATGTCCAGCTACCCATCTTTTCTGTTATCCCACGAATGCTGGAGCTACCTTCTTTTCTATCTTTTCGACTGTATTTTCCTCCTCACGATGGGAGCACAGTATAAAAGTCTTGTTAAAACTATCTAGCAGTACCATCACCAATATTTTAGAAATTACTGGTAACTGTTACCACGAAAACTGGTACATCAAAATATGTCGGTGTACTGTCTTCACTTCTGTCATCATTATACATGTCGGTGAGCTGTCTTGTCGGTGAACTGAATTTTAAGGGAGGCAACTCATGACTTTCTTTTTAATTTGAGTCCGCTGTTTTGATTGGTCAAAATATTTTGGTCGAAGCCTTGTCGGGGAAATTTGATTGAAAGTTTGTGGAGAAAACGCAGCTTTTTTACAGAAACTTGTGGACTTATGGTAAATTTTCGTTAGTCATACACGATGTACATTATATTGAGAATTTATGACTTGACCCTTTACCAGCTTTAGATAGCTGCAGTTATTACTAAATTTGTTTTCGACTTTCGTACCGTTGGCCACTGATTGCTCCGCTTGTTCGGCCTTGTTAGAGAAACAGCAACTGTCTATCTAAATCCACAATGGAATTAAGGACACACATTTTCAAGGCTTCTGGAAAACAAACAGATGTTATCCACCTTGATTTAAGTAGGGCTTTTGACATAATCTTCGTCTTCCAATAAATGGTCAGGAGTCTTCAGACTGTAATGTTGACCAATTTAGAGCTCTAGGAAACAACCATCTGCTTCCAGAGCTAAAATATCCATATATACAATTAAAAATATTTACATGGCACTGTTCAAATTATGCCTCGAAGAAAAAGGAGCCACCTCTGAGTAGATCATCTAAGGCAGCTTTGAATCCTTCTATATCATCAATGTCTGTGATGCGGGTCGGGAGTTGGTTCCAATCCCTGATGCAAGGTTGGCAATCGACCGGTCAATATGCATATTGACCAGACCAGCGGTCATTACTGGTTTTTACCGGTCATTACTGGTCGATTGGTGGTCAATTGAAAGAACCATGGTCCCCAGGGGGGGTACTCTGATATGTTCATACATACGTAGGCTCGGTCCATTTTTTTGGGTCAAATTTTTGAATTTCAATATTTTTTGGGGTTTTCAGAAAAATTAATATTTTTTTGGGTATGAACATTTTGTGGATATTTTTTTGGGGTCATCCCAAAATTGGCCTAGTTTTAGGGGTTATTTATATGTATTTTAGGGTCTTTTCTTAAGGTAAATATACAGAATCGGATATTATTTTGGGGTTGCAAAAAATTCAAATATTTTTTTGGGGTGCTTCAAATTTCTGATATTTTTTTAGGGTGAACGGTAGATGCTGGGTCCGAGCCTACGTATGCAGAAAAAAATTAGAGTACCCCCCCTGGGCCATGGTCGATGTGAAGATATACTTAACATTTTTGATCCCAATTTACTGGGGTGCTCTGACATTTCGGCCACGGACATTTCGGCCTAGGACGTTTCGGCCGCGGAGGTTTCGGCCGCGGAGGTTTCGGCCACGGAAAATGCCAAAGGTGGACGTTTCGGCCATAACCATAAATATTGGGTTTGGGATGTGTGCATGCACAAATGTGTGATGCATTTCATAAATATGCATGTGAATACTTACAGTTGATTCAAAGATGCATGATAATAAGAGTATTCTATTTATTATAGAAAGAGGTAAATTATGGTGTATATTATACAGCAGTAAATGATTATGAAATACCTATATAAAGTACCCATCACCTGAATTAGTTTATATTTTTTGTTTACAACAATTCTCATGTATCTTTGAATCTACTGTACATAACAATTGATGAATGTTAACTACTTTCATGCTGAACCTGGGTTTATCTTTTTTCTTCAAAACATTGCAGATCCAGATCAGCCAGCTCCCTACCTGATCAGGATCCACACTGTTTTCATCTCTGCTTGAAAATGCATGCAGTTTAATAACTGATACAAATTTGGTAGAAATTCTATGCATAGTATTTAAGATTATTCAGTCAATTATTTCCTAAGAAATGCATCACACATTCATGCATGCACACACCCCAACCCACAATTTATGGTTTTGGCCGAAACGTCCACCTTTGGCATTTTCCGTGGCCGAAACGTCCGTGGCCGAAATGTCCGGGCCGAAACGTCCTAGGCCGAAATGTCCGTGGCCGAAATGTCCTACATTCATTTACTGGACTCTATAATTTTATAAACAGACTAAAATAGTTTCAATATAAGATAATACAGGCTTAATTAAAATGTGTTTCATAAGTTGCTATAGCTTAGAAAACAAACAAAAATGAAATGTCAAAAGTTTTAGATCTTCAGTCTTAAATTACATAATCAGACTGAATCATTACCATACATGTAACTTTCATTTCAGAATTAAGACTTGGACTTACATGTATTTTCTATTAACCTTTAGTAAAAAAGCATAAAGCAAATTTTTATGTATTAAAGTAATGAAAATAAATAAATTTTAAAAGTAGCTATTTCATAGTCATAAAAATATTTAAATCAGTGAATTATTAAAAAAAAAATTGAAAGAAAGTTAAAAAATCAATTAATACTTCCTATGTCCTGGGTATGACGTTAAACTGCATCCCCCACCTCTGGGTTAAGAGGCTGCCACAGCCTGGGTGGCAGAGCTAGATGGCAGCCATCTACACACCGATGGTTTGGCATCCTAGCTATTGTGGCTTGGCGGACGACTCTGTATAAGAACAACGGCAAGGCACACTGCCCGAGTGAGGGAACGGCGGAATCTCAGAGGCCGTCAAAGATCTGAGTTGGGATGTCAGCTAGGACAGGCGATCCCAGAAAAACCTAAGTTCCAAAAACAATCATGGCAGAATCAACAAATGAAGTCACGTTAGGCGATGCTGGCAGAAACCAGATTTCTGTCAGTGGCGTCTCCGGCTTGGCCCCCTCTCAGGTGTGGGGGGCAGGGTCTGGCCATTGCGGCAAATCCAGCAAGCATCTGAGAAATTTCAGAGTGGGCACCCTTAATGTGAACACTCTAAAAGGGAGGGTCTGCGAGGTGGTGGAAACACTATCTCGTAGAAAAGTAGACCTTTGTTGTGTCCAAGAGACCAGATACTGGGGTGGTCATTGCCGTATAATAACGGGCAAAGACTCAAGGTACAAACTGTTCTGGTCTGGAAACAACAAGGGTACTGCTGGTGTTGGAGTGTTTGTGGCGGAGAAGTGGATAGAGAAGGTATTTGAGGTCAAGCGAGTTTCCGACCGGATCATCCTGGTGAAGATCATAGTCGGTCAGCGGGTGCTTTGTCTTCTGTCTGTCTATGCCCCACAGTGTGGTCTCAGTGATTCTGTAAAGGATCTATTCTACGACCAACTTAGGGCCGTGACTGCAATGATCCCAGCATCGGAATTCCTCATCCCATGTGGTGATTGGAATGGCCATGTAGGCAGTACAGGCTCCGGTTACAAAGAAGTTCATGGAGGCTATGGGTATGGCAAGCCAGACCCTGATAGTGAGGGTGAGAGGATCCTGGAATATGCACTAGCATATGACCTGTTCCTCGGTAACACATGTTTCAAGAAACGTGACAGTCACCTCATCACATACAGGTCCGGTAATACAGCAACCCAGATAGACTTCATGTTATTTAGAAAGAGCCTGCGCAAACTTGTTATGGATGTGAAGGTGATTCCTGGAGAGGAGGTTGCTCTGCAGCATCAGCTCCTTGTGTGCGACATGATGATTGATATGCCGCCCCAAATCAAGCGCAAATTCACCCCACGTCCAAAAGTGTGGAAGCTCAGAGATCCTCAAACATGTAGCCGATTCCAGGAAGTCTTCAAGGCACATGTGCCCGCTGTGGAAACTGAAGCGGCTACTACTACTGAGGAAATCTGGGCAAAACTCAAGACATGTTTGCTGAAGACAACAGAGGAGGTGTGCGGCACAACAAAGCCCCACCGATGGCGACGTGAAACTTGGTGGTGGAATAAGGAAGTAGATGATGCCATCACAGTCAAGCGCCAAGCTTTCAAAGCATGGAAGGCTGGCAAATGCACACGAGCATCATATAACACTGCCAAGCGCATCTCCAGACGTGTGGTGCACCATGCACGCCACGAAGCAGACAAGGTGGTCTATGAGGGCATTGACCACAAGTCATCTGATATCTTCCGCCTCGCCAACCAGATGAGGAAAGAGAATGTTGATGTTGTAGGCGACAAGCCAGTGAAGAATGACACTGGGGAAATGTCAATGAGCGAGGAGGCAAAGCAGAATGCATGGGCTGAACATTATGAAAGGCTTCTCAACGTTGAATTTGATTGGGACCCTGATCACCTGTCCAATGAACCTCCGTTAGAAGGCCCGCCTATCCCAATCACTATTGACATGGTGAAGAAGGCCATCTCAAAGATGAAGTCGGGCAAAGCTGCAGGTCCATCAGGCATAGTGGTGGAGATGATCAAGGCAGCAGGTGATACAGGGGCCACCATGATCCGAGATCTTGCTACTGCGATTATCCGTGACGGCAAGGTCCCAACTGACTGGGAGGAAAGTTTCATTATCAGCCTTTACAAGGGCAAGGGTGATGCTTTGGATAGAGGCAACTATCGAGGCCTCAAGCTGACTGAGCAGGCCATGAAGATCCTAGAGAGGATTGTCGATGGTCTCATAAGACAGGTGGTGTCTATTGACGACTCCCAGTTTGGCTCTGTCCCAGGAAGAGGCACTACAGATGCAATCTTTGTGGTCCGGCAGCTGCAGGAGAAATACCTAGCAGTGAACAAGAGGCTTTATATGGCCTTCGTGGACCTAGAGAAAGCATTTGACCGTGTCCCTCGGAAGGTTATATGGTGGGCCCTGAGAAAGCTAGGCATTGAGGAATGGATTGTGCGGTTAGTCCAGGGAATGTACGCTAATGCACGAAGCTGGGTTCGTGTCGGCGAGGGTTTCAGCAAAGAGTTTGAGGTGAAGGTCGGGGTCCATCAGGGATCCGTACTCAGTCCCTTGCTCTTCATCATTGTGCTGGAGGCCTTGTCACGTGAGTTTCGGGCTGGTGTTCCCTGGGAGGACCTATATGCAGATGATCTTGTCATCATTGCTGACTCCCTAGAGGAATGTGTCAGGAGGCTCTTGATATGGAAAGAAGCCATGGAGAAGAAGGGATTGAGGGTGAATGCAGGAAAGACAAAAGTCATGATCTGTGGTACAGTCCTGGACCTCTTGCAGAGTTCAGGCGAATACCCATGCGCTGTCTGTCGTACAGGAGTAGGCAACAACAGCATCTACTGCAATGGCTGCAAACTTTGGGTGCATAAGAAATGCAGTGGGCTACAAAGACTGACACCAAATCCTGATTATAGGTGTGCACGGTGCATGGGAAATGCTTGCCCTATTGACGGCAGACCACAGAGTGAAGTCCAGGTCGGACCTGATAAGCTTGAGGTGGTAGCTTCCTTCTGCTACCTAGATGACATGCTTTCTGCTGGTGGAGGCTGTGAAATGGCGGTCACTACTCGTGTGAAAACCGCCTGGAAGAAGTTCAGGGAGCTACTACCAATTCTCACATCCCGCCACCTCTCTTACAAGACCCGTGGCCATGTGTACAGCTCTTGCGTGCGGAGCGCCATGCTCCATGCCAGTGAAACTTGGCCACTTACCAAGACGAACCTGCAGCGCTTGCAACGCAATGATAGGGCCATGATCAGACAGATCTGCAGTATCAAGCCAGAGGATGTGGCCAGGGTAAGGTCAAGCGAGCTACTGGCAAAGCTTCAGCTTGAGGACCTCGACCTCATTTTGAGAGAGAGAAGGCTTCGCTGGTTTGGGCATGTGGCGCGTTCGAGTGGTGCAATCAGAACAGCATATGATATGCAGATTGACGGCAAGCGGGGGGCAGGGAGGCCCAAGCAAACATGGAAGAAACTGACAGAGAAAGACTGCCGTGAGTGGAAGCTCACCACAGTTGACCCTCAAGAAAGGAGCACCTGGAGATCAGGTGTGAGATCTGCTATGCGTGCAGCTAGCCAGTTACCTGGAAAGGGGCCCACTGATGTGGATGATGCCCCTGCACCTGCACGTTAATCAAAAATCCGATTATGATTATGATGACTTCAAAAAGGTCATAATGTACAAATTAGTCATGCTCTATTAGTTTAAATGCAAATTTGACTTACGGACTTCTTACCTGAAAAGACAAAGGTGTGAAAATTGTAAAGAAAACAACTTTTAATAACAGGGGCTTTTCTGCCCATCTCCAATCGAAAATAGCCACCTTTTTTCCCAATACCATGTCCGTTTTTCCCAATTAAGAAAATTTAAAAAAAAATTTTTTTTTTTACATTTTTTAGAGAGCACTACTACTTATGACAAACAATGACCCATATAAGAATGATACTTAAATACTTGTGCTTAAGTGGTATGCTTGGCATAATACAATCTAAAATAACTTGATTTTGAGGATATATTTTGCTACCCTTGTTATGTTCTATGTCGTTAATTTCTCCCAATTTTGATGTTAAGTTGATCATTTTTTCCCAATTTTAGCCAGGGGCCTTTTCCCAAAATTGCTGGAAAAGGCCCTGAATTACCCCAGAAAAAACAAAACTGTCAAAATACTGGGCATGTCTCTCAGACTTAAGGTGTACCAGTGATTTTATTTGGGATTTTGAGAAGCTACCTTTTCCTGAACATTTGGGAAAATATTTCATAAAAATTGGAAAATAAGTTCTAAAAACATGATATTGGGAAAATAAAGGCCATTTTTGGATTTGGAGTGACCCCCATATATGGCTGTACAAATGGCCAAATAAAATCACTGTGTACCCAGTTTATAAGACCTATCTACTCACTGAGCTTAAAATGCATTGCATCTGTGTTAATATTGAGGTGCGAAAGTGTGGTCATTCTGGTATCTGCTGTTGTCAGTTGAGTAAATAATTTAACTAGTGTCATAAAATCATAAAAGTTATTGTCTCAAAATGAAGTAAAAATACCCTGTATGAAGTAAAAATACCCTGTATGGTTATTCTATTCTGGGCTGTAAGCCTGTAATGCAGAAGTCAGTGCTAAGTTCTTGAGATAGAAATCTCACAGTGAAAAGTCTCCTGAACTGATTAAACAAATCAAAACCTGTTAAAAGACTTTTGAATAGATTGCTGAAACAAACCATGAACCAACTACACCTGTGCCTTCAACAGACATCAGTGAACAGCAACTTTCAAAGAAACCTAAATGTCAACAGCTTTGGAATTTCAACAAATGCCAACATGTGGGGCAACTTGACTAGCAAATAGCCAAACTGTATCTTTTCTTTTCCCAATACATAGAACATTAAACCTGAGCTAATATCTCAGTCCACGACTAAAACGACCACTTAAAATTTCAATTGACCCCTCAGATTCGTATTGACCAGTATTGACCACTTTTTGGCATATTGACCGCGGCGGTTTTAACCGGTTAAAACCACTGGTTAAAACGGGTGGTTTCGACCTGATGGTTCACGGATAGAATGACTGGTAGTACACTGTAGATAGGACACTTTGCTGTCTTATTCGCATCCAACCTCTTGTTCGTGAGTCACCAGGCTGAATGATATTGCCTGGGTCGATGTCAACTTTGCGTTTTTTTATCTTGCGCAGATAGCTAAGTCTATGTGCTCGCCTCTGTTCTTTAAGTGGAAGCCACTGCAGGTCAGTTAACATTTTGGTGACATATTCAGGAGATCTCTCGTGATAGTTGTTGTCACGTATCTGGCTCCGCGTCTCTGGACCATAGTTGGGGTAATTAAAATTGTGATTAATTGCAATTTAATTACATTTTCTAAAGTAATTGCATGTAATTGTAATTAAGACATTTCTTTAATTACTGTAATTGAATGTAATTAATTACATTGCCAAAAATGGGAGTAATTAACAATTACTTTCAATTACTTTTTAATTATATGTACTTTTCAGATCAGTAATGAACTTCAGGTACTAAAGATTATCATTATTACTTAAAATACTGCTAATGATTGTTCTTGGCCTTTGTAAATGCATATATCATTTGCTGTTTTAGTTGAATGCAACATGAAACAAAAGAGAATTGGGACTAGTCATGCTAGTATCTATAGACATAAAAAATAGAATATAGCAATTTTACAGCAGACACAGACTGTATGTTACTTCTACTATTCCTTTTTTAGTTGAATTATTTATTCTTTGTCTGTCTGCTTATTTAGATATGGCTTTGTGACAATCAGCCTTTAATAGTTAAGTTACCAAAACAATACAAAAACAAAGAAGGTGTGAAAATCTCAACAATAGTATTTATTCAGACAATAGTGTTGGTTAGTGAATTGACTCCTTGAAGGCTTTTTGTTAAATTTTCACATCTAGGATCAACACACTCATATGCTAAGGTGCATGACCCAATCTATCCACTTCACTATTTAAAGCCCTAAAACTGCTCATTTGCCATTTTCAATAAAAATAATGATAATAACAAAAAAAATAATAATCATAAAATAAATAATCATTAAGTGTGATTCAGAATATTAAATTGAAATTTACTCATTCAGTGAACCTGGGGCCCATCATTGTTAATAAAAAAAAAAAAAAAAAAATAAAATAGATGTTCCAGTGGTGACTAAACTAGCGACCTCTTGCTTGTCAACAGGCTAGTTATACTTTAGTTTGTCACTATCTGATATTCCTTTGTACTTTTTTGCCAACTTTCAGAGCTCATAGGGCCACACAGATTTTTTTCCAACACTTTTTGAAAACAGTTATTCTCTGGCATTTCAGCTAGTTTTACAAAATAATTTCCATGGTTTATCGTCCACAGTTGTATGACTTTTCTCAAGCCAATGTGTATTCCTGAACTTTTTTCTGTGGTTAACAGCTTGTTTGAGAACTTTGGCCCCCTCCCCCCCCCCTCTCCACCCAAACAAAAAATAATAATAGTTATTAGTTTCTGTATTTTCTCTTGTGTGATCATGCCATAAATCACATAATAAAACAACTGATTTTGTACATTTCAATTCGTTTAAGTTGCATCATTTGACAATGACTTGATACAAGAGGAAAAAATAAGATCAACCAAATAGACATATATTGAATTTAGAATATCAAGGTTACTCAGACTTTTTAGGAGATTTTAACTCATTTCAAAATATCGCTGAAATTAAAATCTGATGAAGCTCTCTTAGTGGCAATGTAATTGTAATGTAATTAATTACATTTGGCAAAGTAATTGTATGTAATTAATTACTTTTTCAAAGTAATTGACCCCAAGTCTGCTCTGGACTTTTTTGAGTTGATCAACATCCCAAGATAGGTAGGGGTCCCACGCAGCAGAGGCATAATTCAGCGTCGGTAGTATGAACATGTTGTAGGTTCTTTCAGTTGCTCATGAAAAATTATTATGTTTGCTTCTTGTCAATTCGTTCCTTCTGGTTAGATCGATATTCATGGTGAATCAGAATTTTAGCTCATGACGAGTGTTGGAAAGTGGAAAGTCCAAAAATTCGGAGGCATCGAAGATAGAGTTCATAAATTAACGACAAAATGCAGAAAAAGCAGGATCTAGTTGCAATTTCATTACAGAAAATAATAAATTATGTCTAAAATTTCCAAAGTATATGCTTCCGAACCCAGTTACCGGTGCACTTAAGGTTTTCACTGTTTTACAAAGGAATGCCAGTGTGATTAAATACATTGAAAACACAAGTGAAAAAACATTCCTTCATCTATATTCAGTTAGAAAATTATGCATTTTTTGCTGAAGATTTCATCTCGAATTAAGCCCTATAAATGAAGTACCCAAAAAAGAGACAATTAAAATTTGGTACCACTTACCAAGGCATCACTTAAAAACTGATATATCTTTTTGAAGAATGGAAATATTTAACCGATTTATGCTTAATAGAAGACTTCAACCTTTATCTCAAACTAATATACATCAGTTTTTGTTTGTTTGTGTTTCCATTTCTTTAAAAGCTGCATTTAAAGCTGCATACTCTGTAACTATGAACATTTTTTGAAAAAAAAATATCTTCTTTTAAAATCATTTGCAAAAGTAGAATAAAGTTATGTTGTCACAATAAATCTAATTTCTACAGCTGAAAACTGCATGAAAAAGTGAATTATCTTATAAAAACAGGTGTATTTTCTCTTGTTTGTAATTATTTGCGTCCCTCCAATAATTCTAGACAGTTGATTTTTAACATAAATGCTGTTGTTTTGGCACTAATAATTTGTTAATTATTACGAAAAAGGTAAAATGTATACCTGAATTTTAGTATTTTTACTGTTTTCTTGAAAAATAGAAACATTATTTTTAAAATGAAAAAATCAAAAGTTACAGATTATGCAGCTTTAAATATACCTCTATCAAAAAAGTTCATTTTGGTGAAAATTTCACAGTCAAATGCAAAACGTGGTATAAAATACAAAATTTCTAAGCAACAAAGTTAATTTTTGTGTTGTGTTATTTTTTGAAGCAAACTTTCTTGTTCTGCAAGTATGGAGCTCAGTGGTTCAGGGTTTTAGCTGGACTGAATTTACTTCGGACATTTTGTCCAAGCAGCCCAAAAATTGTTCGGACATTTGGAAATTTTTTAGGACATTTTTAACGCTCATTTTTACCACCATAAACATAAATTTCCATCTGTCCTTCTCATATTGAAACCAGGGGTAACTTTGCAACCATTTCGGATTGTAAGTGTGGCCTGATTGATTGGCTGGCTTTTTATTTAATGAGGAGACTGGAGCTTGTTGATCAATGGAAGTGGGTGGGGTACTGTTTTTGCTGCTTTTTTGCGGCCCCTGCACCACTGGATAGCAACAGAAAGTGACTATTCAGGTTATAATGGAGCGGGTAAACTTTTTTTGTGGGCACAAAAAACTTGAGTTCCTGTTGTTTCTTGATGGCAATAAAGTTTTTTTAGTCATTTTATCGGTAAATGCGTATGCAAATATACTGTCCGCTTCGAGATGAAATCAAGGGAAGAAAACTAAGGATGCAATAGACCAATCAGGTACGGCGTAACAAAACACTATGACTGGTTTGCCTTTGTGAATAAGTATTTGAGGCGTAAAATAATGCGAACCAGTCTGAAGCTAACGTGAATTTGGCCAATCAGCGATCGTTTTTAAAACAAAAATACTATTGCATCACCGTGCATTACCGTACAGCGTGCGTTTCCAAATCGTCTCGGACAAACTGTCCAAACTGCACAGCAAACTTTCGGACATCTAGAACTTTTTCCGGACTATGTCCGATGGCCGACGCCAAACTGAATCCCTGTGGTTGAGTGCTTGACTCGAGACCGAGGTGTCCCGGGTTCGAGCCTCACCGGCGTCGCTGCGTTGTGGTCCTTGAGCAAGACTCATTTATCCTAGCTTAGTACTGGTCCAACCCAGGAAAACCTGTCCCTGTTTAACTGAAAGGTTGTTGATGGGATGTAAAGAATCAAATCAAACAAATTGTTCTGCAAGCAAAATTGATGAAGAATGTTCTAACTGCTCGTTTGCTGACTACCCCGATAAGTGGTATACACCGGTAACTGGGTAATTGAGCGTACTCCCAAGCCATTATATTGATCTATCCACTGTTACAGATGGATCGAATGCTTCTTATACGTAAAAAGTTCGCCAATGAAGGGTTTTATTTGAACACGCTGCAGGTAGCCTGCACTGTTTCCATCGATCAATCTATCTCTTTATAATCCTGAACCCTCTTCTGAGTATTATTGGGATGTTTACATTGTTTCCGTCGATAGATGCATAGACAGCCAATACCAATAACATGCATGATATGTAGGAAAGTCTGTGCTTTTAATGCGCTCTTGCTTTGATCTTACTCTGAAAGCATGTATCACGCAATAAGCAGACAAAAGTATGTTGACGTCGTGCGGTGGTTTGCCAAAAAGAACGTCATGTGCCAGATTACCCATCTAAGTAAGTAGAATTGAACCTTCCAAATGTTGCTACCTCTCACATGCTGTACGGTCGAAGTTTACTGAACACAGATGGGACAAACAGATAAGCGGACATCGATTGAATAACTTGTGTTCGTAATTTTAGAAATACACTTTTCAAAAGAAAAGGGCAGCGGTTTTTTTAGGTGTTCGTAATTTTAGAGTGACATGTTCGAAATTTTAGAACATTTACCGTAATAATTTAGCTGATAATTGGCATCTTTCAACAATGAAGACCAAAGCTAGTACCTCCAAGTTACAGGACTAGATTGTGCCTGAATCTGTTTGTGGTTTGTTTTGCAAGAAGAGTTCCTTTGCCGACCGGCCCTATCAGTAGCAAGTCAGATTGCTGATCCATGGGTCATGAGTGCAATCACGGCCCTGCCCCATGCTTTCATGTAGAATGATCATGAAATATTTTCTACTGTCATACTCCTTCTTTCACTGATTCAAGAAAAGTTTGTCAGTAAAGAGCGAAAGTATGTGCATTGGGGTTTGGTTTACTGCTTCATTTAGTTTGGTCTGTATCGATGCTTAACATCCCAGTCAACAGCTGTGGTCATGTCGGGACGGTCAGTTCAGCTTACCTCACTTTTTCCCTGGGCAAGCTTTCACAGAAAAAAGTGTGGTTTGGTTAACTGACCGTCTCAACATGACCAAAGCTGTTGACTGGAACCCACAAATCATGTGTTCTTTGTCAAACAATAAAGGCCCAGATGGAATGCCTCATCATGCAGCATTTCATCAGTGTCTACACTGTTAGTAATTAAAGATCAAAACAATCTTATAAGTTAAGAGAAATTAAAAAAATATAATTTTATTTGGAAATTAATAACCTGTGACCCCTCAAATTTTATAATGGACCATCCCAAGTTTGTTTTATCAACCAACAAGGACGAATACATTAATGCTTAACCCTTTGTATTCAGGAAACCCCTAATCAAGTACTTTTGCAAACAGTGCATACCAAGATGAAATGCAGCATAATGTTTGATTTGTATTTAGATAAAAAAGATCTTCATACAAAAGAATACTTTTTTTTATTATAACCTGACACCCCTAGATATGTACAATGGACTATCCCAAATTTATTGTATCAAACCAGAAGGAAGAATCCATTATTATACAAAGGGTTAAAGGGCTAATCTTAATGGTTTGTTTCAGGTAGTATATATACATGTACAATGAAGTCGTCCAGATCTTTGAAAGAAAATGTTCCACCGTCAAACAGGTGAGAAACAAGTTTTGAGTTTATGACCATTTTAACCCTTTCCTTCATGAATATTCATGTGCTAAGCTCCTTCCAGTATGAATAATTATGTTAATAAACTTTAACGTTTGTACATAGCTCAAATGAATTACTTATCGTATCTAATGATATTTTCATAAGCAAACAGGGTAGACCCTGGTCAGGCAGCTCTTACAAGAGCTGCCTGATCTGGGTCTGCTCTGTTTGCAAAGGTGTTAAAAGGCATCACTATGAGGTAAAAGGTTAATTCTTTACCTGCCTCTGACTAATTTGTCATCTGCTGATATCCTCTGCATACAATTTGGACCCAGATCAGACTTGATCTGGAAGATCCTGTTTGATACTGTGATGCAGGGATTTTTCCTACCTTCTGAAATCTGGGGCCAGGGGCCTGTTATTCATCATCATATCATAATCAGATTTTTGATTAACATGCAGGTGCAGGGGTATCATCCACATCAGTGGGCCCCTTTCCAGGTAGCTGGCTACATGTAGCTGAATGCATAGCAGATCTAGCACCTGGAGATCTTGAGGGTCAATCCAAACTGGGAAAACTTGATGCAGTCTAAATAAAAAGAAATTAGAAGTGTAAAGCTTAACGTGTTGCTTTGCCCTTCATAATTACTCCTACTCTCTTGCACAGAGCTTTGCTAACGTCGTTCCTTTGTAGACAAACTGAATGAAACAATCGTTGACATTGAAATGGCTGGACATGTGAGCGTAAATTACTCCTGAAAATACAGTCATGTATGCATAAAAATGAGAATGAAAACATCTGTAACTTTGCTTCATTGATGTTTGTTCATTGTTTCTTAGAGTTTGTCTGTTGGTTTGTCAGACCACCTGGATTAGCCAGTAATAAGGGGGCTACAGAGACTAGCTAGAAAATTGAAATTTCACCTGTAGCAAATTTAGATATGATACTTTCCAAAAAGTGAATAAGAAAGGTGCTGATCAGTCTGCGCAGATGCGCAGGCTGGTCTGAGCCTTTGCTGTTTGCAACCCCCGAAGACAGGTTTTCTTGCGTCGAGGCCCAATTATGCAAGTCCATTCAAATGTTACCCAGATTAAAAATAGAGGATTTTTTTCCTTTTCAAAACAATCTAAAAATCTTAGTCTGACAAGGCAGATCTTATGGTTCGGCGGGGGGAAAATGATCCTTTGGATACAGAGTCATTTACATTTTATATTACATAAATCATTCAAATATATATACATGTGGTATAATCTTACATTCAAACCCGCTTGTTACCTTTTTAAAATGGTTTATTCTAACTTGTAACATGTGTGTTTGAACAGCCATCCAGTGAAACACTTGCAAACAAAATTATGGCAAAACATTAATTACATAACGCAAATTTATGCCTAAATTGGGGGAGCTCAGTGGTAGAGTGCTTGACGCGAGATCTAGGGGTTGCAAGTTCAGGCCTCAATGGCGGCACTACATTGTATTTTTGAGCAAGACACTTATCCTCTGCTAAGCACTGGTACAGGACCCATCCACACATGACTGAAAAATGTTGACTGTGGTGTAAAGAATCAAATCAAAACAAATGGTGATAAACAAAGAAAGCCATTTGCAGCTGTTAACATTAGTCCGCCCATACGTGCATGCCAGATCATGTAATTTGTTCAATGTTTTGCTTCGAGAAATCCAAACAGCTGAAATTTTGTATTTTATCAATGGAAATTTAATATAAACTTGTGTGCTGCACTATTTTTCAAAACCCTAAAAATCTGAATTCTTTGAAAGCCTGACTTGCTTTGTACACTTTCCAGTTATTTGATACTCTGATATAAGTTTGGAAATCACATTTTTCATGAATTTGCGTCAGGAATTCACGTTTTATGGCTCCGCTCTCGCGTGTCGTAAAACTGAATTTTCGACTGTATATCTGACTGTACATCCCAAATGAAATTTAATAATATGGTTATCCCCATTCCCTTCTGCAGTCTTGTCTCAAATTGGAGCGTTGCTAGCCGGATAAAGCCACATGTCATCCAACGAAGTGTGGCAAAATTAATGATGTCATACTATACTATTTCCGACAGTATATTGTGTCAAAATTTTTTGATGTTATCCAATCAGACGTCACATTACAAAAGCAAGTGCATTAGAATAGTCATTCAATGTTGGTGCCAAAGGCTGACTTGCAATTTTGAATTCTGTAGTTAAAGGTAAATTCAATGTTAAATTGCAAGTGGAATTTTACAACTTTTTGATGGATTTTTTTTCAGCAAAATTCCAAGACAAATTGGTAAAAGGAGTAAAGAGGTTGGTAAGGAAGTCAGTAAGAGAAGTAGGGAAGATGATACATTGAGAAAGGAAGTCAGTTCACTGAGGAAGGAAACCGGTACACGATGCAAGGAAGTCAGTACAAGCAGTAGGGGGGCAAATACAGCGAGAAAAGAAGTCCTTACAAGCAGTAGGGGAGCAAATACCGGGAGAAGAGAAGTCCTTGCAAGCAGTAGGGGAGTAAATACGGGGGGAAAAGATGTCGCTACAAGGAATAAGGAAGCAAATACAAGGAGAAAGGAAGTCGGTGAAAAGAGTAAGGCAGTCGATACAAGGAGTAAAGATGTCAGTAAGAAATTTCTGTGGAAAGATGACAGAAATAAGGGTATAGATGAAACAGCAACAAAAACAGAAGGTAGGTTGTTTAACTCTTTGCCTACTGGATAATTTTTCGAGTGTTTTTGTTGTCGTATGCCGATACTTTTTAAAATCAACATTTAAAAAAAATCTTACAGGAATACCATCAGAGTGTCAATTTGGGTCCTGATCAGGCCAGGCATTTTGTCTGGCCTGATCTTGGTGCAAAACTGTTTGCAAAGGTAATCAGCAGATGACTACATGTAGTAGGCAAAGAGTTAATGCTGTAGATCTAAACTAATCCAGTTTATTTGAATACTTTATGTATGAATATAAGAATCTATCATGAGTGTGAAGGTGGGATAGAAAAATTTGTCCAGAGGATCACCGTTTGTCATCATGAGGCTTGCCGAGTGATGACAAACGGCGATCCCGAGGGACAGATTTTTATACCCCACCCTCACAAGAATAATGGATTCTTTTTCTTGCTCACCATTAAATACGGCATTTTATGGTAAAAAAAGGCTCCCAGAAGTTCCTGAGTAGGCTGAGATGCGACATTACATGATGGCATCATTTAAACATCACTTGATGACCTTGTGCGTGAGTTCCAATACAACCAATGTACCGCACTCACATGACAGCCTGAGTAAGATAACATGGGTAAGATAAGAATTTCTACCCCAGGTTAAAATCTCAGATATCCTTATCAGGTGTGCAAGAATGTATTTACCTATAGTCTCTGATCAGATAGCTGCACTAGGAAGTCTCAAACACAAACTTAGCCCTTAAAACACCAGCAAAAAATTCATCTGCTTTTGTCGACTGCTGCAAGTCTTTGCTAGCATTATTTAACAAAGTTAGGTATAGAGAAAAACAGTTTGGACCAAGATCAGACTGCTCCTATTGGATCAGTCTGATCTAGGTCTACACTGTTTGTTGGAAAGGCTTCCAAAACATTTCAGCAGCCGACAAAAGCAGATGACCTTTGTTGTGATTGGCATTTTAAGGGTTAGATTTCCAGTCCTACTGGATATATGGCAGTATGGATGTTCAAGGAACATGCCATTTCTTCTCTGATGCACATACTCCAAAACGAACAGTTTTTATATGACCCCACTTTTAAGCTGAATGCAAAAGTGGATCTGGCGTAATTTCCATTATATTTGAACAAGCTATCCATTGTTTTAGTTGGTGAATTAGGGCGGTGCAATCTTATTAAGGCGGTACAGTGTAACTTTTTGACTGACACTTTGTTTATTTGCGCTTTGCTTAAAATGTCCAAAGAGTCCATCTGAGCACAGAGTTAACTGCAGCATCTTAGATGTCGGAACCATTTGGAGAGGTTAGCAGAGATGTTCCTGAATAATTTTCATCTTGATCAGATTTTAGAAAAACCATGAGGTAGAAAGTTATCACGAAAAATTAGTTCTAAAACATAACTGGCAGTCTTGGTGTAGTGGATAAACCACTCACCTTGTATTCAGGGGTCCCGAGTTTGATCCCTGGCTCCTCCAGTCTGTCAGATGAGACTCTAAGCTGTGGCTCCATCTTCATATGTCCATAGCTGTGGAACATTAAACACAATCTAAACCTACAATGAGCAGACTGGTTTAACCCTTATTTTAAACATATTTTATTGCCTAATATATACAGCAATGGGGTTGGGTCACAAGTTCTCACAACATAAGTTATGACCCTTCCCCTAACCCTTAAAGCTCCAAGAAAAAAATTTATCTGAAAATGGTCATCTGCTGAAGTCGTCTGCTGCAAATAATTGCCTTACATTACGAACGAATTAAGTATGGAAGCAAACAGCATGGTCCCAGAACAGACTGCTCCTGAATTTGGTCCACACTGTTTGTCATAGAGGCTTCTTAAACATTTCAGCAGAAGAGAAAAGCAGACGATTTTTGTTGCGATTGGCGCCAAATTCCGAAGACAGGTTCTCCCACAACTCCGCTATCATGTAAGATAATAATTCTTGCCCAACATGTATTTCAGGTATTCCATTTGAAAAAGATGAGTCTGCACTTCAGAGTATTCTTGATGAAACTGGTGTTAGTGATGATCCACAACCTGCCAATCAAGTGATGGCAGCCAGACATACTTTAGCAGGGGTTCCTTGTAAGGTAATGCAGTTAAAGATAATTTACAGTAAAACCTGTCTTAAGCGGCCACTTAAAAATAGACAAAACAAAGGTCTTAATGAAAAGAGGTAGTTTAATGAAGGTCGAAAGTATTGCAGAATGCTCCCCTTGGAGCATTCTGCAATGCTTTTGACCTTCATTAAGTGATAATTGGTATTGAAAAACAATTTTGGAGTTCTTTTTGAGTGGCCCCTTAAGACAGGTTTTACTGTATAAAGGAATGGAGCTTGTTTTGATTTTGTGGTCATTGTTGAGCTCCTCTAAACAGAGAGTCCCAATAGTAAGCTATTATGGTCTTTCATTTTATTATATACCTATAAATGATACGACATTTAAACTGTCTGTTTTCTCGCCATCTGATACAGAAAGTCGGATCAACAAACTGAGGTTTTTAATTCCGTATCACTATCCTTTAAAACGGGGCTAACGTCGGTTACCTGTTTTTGTGGCGACGTTACATAAAGTAAATTTTAAGCATGGAACCAGAGAGGGAAAACATGATGACCTGACGTCAAGATACGTAACGTTATGGCAAACGTTCCCGCAATTTTTCAGGATTAAAGACCAAAACAGGTTTTAAAATCAGAAAGAATGTCAGAAAAAGGCATATAATAAACATATTATCATAATAGTAACTTGATCTGGCGTACAGTATCACATCTCGTGGATGAGGTCATACCATTGGATCACCCTCGACGCTGTGCATCTCAGGTGATCTGATGGTATTACCTCATCCATTCGATGTGATACAGTACGCCAGATCAAGTTACTATTATGATAATGTGTATATCCATCAGCATCCTTAGTGCTATTTATTAGCTTTAATCCTTCATGTACTAATGTAGCCTTCCTTTTGGTTTGATACAATAAACTTGAAATGGTCCATTGTTTATAATGAGGGGTCACAGGTTATAATTTCCCCAAAAAATATTCTATTTCTTTCTCTGATCGTTTTATCTTAGCAAACTGATTAGACCCTGATGAAATGCTGCAATATGTGGCATTTCATCTGTGTCTTCACTGTTTTCCAAAGTACATATTTAGGAGTCACTGGTATATAAGGGATTAAATGACAAGACCATTAGGCCAATTTTAGCTAAACTTTACAGGAATGTTTCAAGAGTGACCCTCATCCAAAAACCAAAACCAAAATGGCTGTCTGCCTGTCAGTTTGCATGTGTGGACACTCTAACTTGGTCATTTATCACCCAATTTCTTCCAAATTTTATATATGGACTACTTGAATTAAACTATTGTTCATGTCTGAATTTGTTTTGTCCAAACAATTATCAAGATGGTCGCCAAAAGGGATATCCCCTTTGCACTGCAGGGCATTATGTGGGGCTCTTTGTCGTAGTCTGGCTGTTCTAGTTTCATCAAAAAGCAGAGTTGTCATGATGCTGGGCTTGCTTCCATTAAATACTTAAATTTAATATAATAAGACTGTGAAAAATCTGCTGATGAAGCATCAAAAATAGCCCAGCATGCAGAATTAAAAATCCTTATTTTTGTTCACTGCCCCTGATTGTATAGTGCATTCCCTTTAAAACGCTATGTCTGTGGTCCATAGGAATGGACCATATATATAGAATTGTATAAAAAAGTGACAACTTTACAAAGAAATTATAAAACAATGACCCTATTTTTAGAAATTTATGTTGTGAGTGTTGGTTATAAAGCGACAATTTTACTAAGGAATTATAGGAAAATGACCATGAAATGTTCATTTTCCTATATTTCCTTTGTAAAATTCCATGGTAAATAAACATGACCATGGCCCAAGGTTATAAAAGTTTTTTTCATGCTCAACTTAACTGAGCATGAAATTTCAACTGCTTATGAATACTAAAACACACACAAAAAAAGATTTCCCCTGGTTAATGCATGTACACTGATGGTGTATTTATCCTGCTAATAAAATTAATGTTACAATGCAGAGTTCTCATTAGGATTGTGAAAACAGGATTCATAGAATCCATCCCTGGAAAAAGTTGGAGTCAAAATTGAAAAATTGGAGTTTGACCTGGAAAAGTTGGGAGTTTTTAGTTTTAGCCGAAATATGAAAAGTTTTATTTACGTATGTAATGTCTTTTATCCTGCAAAATGGCAATCTCAAAATCCTTGTGAGGACTAGCTGTGAACAAAAAAGATTTTAGACCAAAAATAAAAGTTTGTATCATGTTACCCTAAATCCCCTCTTCGACATCCCCTACACAATATTTTCTAAAAATTGTCGGGGATTTCAAAGGGGGTTTGGCTATATTGTTTTCCCATCTTCTCCATCAAAATAAAAATATTTTCATATTTTAAAATTTCAAGTATCATGAAACACATATTTTTATGTTTGACCTTAAAAATGAAAAGCTTATACTATTGATACATGTAGTTGTTTTATTCATTTACAAGCAGACAGACAGACGAACAGACAGACAGACGGATAGATCTTTTGCAGATGTATAGATCTTAGACTAGTTCCATCATTCAATTATTTGCATGCAAGTGCTTTTTGCGCACCTAGTCTACGGTGATTGTTCCGAAATAAAGATGATTATTTTTATTTCCTGCCTACGTGCGAGACGATTATGAACGGGTTTTCTTGCTGAAAGTCATTTGTTTGCATTTGTTTGCATTTAATACCCTAAGAATAGTTTATTCGGTGGAAAAAAACCCGATAATTGATTGCATCACTCATTTGTTGCTTATGACGTATCATTCGGAACGTTGCCTTATCGGACGTTATCTTATTTGGTTTACCGATGTCTTCAGCAAATCTTATTTTTATTTTATCAACCGTCTGTGGAAGCGATTTCATGTGTTCAAAAAAAGTGAGACACCAATCGACCACGTGCTTCTCAAATAGGCGTAATTATTGTCCTGTCAATAAAGAGGCAGTCGCTGTGCGACGTTCTGATTGGCCGAGAGCTAAATGAGATCACGCCTACTGCAAACGGACGACTGGACATTTTATGACAAACCCTGGGGCATCGGATTAGCAGCCATCTTCTGATCTTTTAAGGCGGAAGCCTAATTTGGACTCCCGCTATCGTCTTCAGGTGTTAAAGGAGTTTGAGACGTGTCAGCAGAAAAAAATTGGCGTAAATTCGAATCCCCAATGGGAAAAGTACGCGTACAAAACCAAGAGTTGGCGTAAAAATATGCTTGATTCGGCGTTTCCGAGAACTCTGCAATGCCTACATTTGTCTACAGCATTTTAACATTTATGAGCTGGATAAATTTCATGTTATGTTGAGTCGAGCATGAAAATTATTTATAATCTCAGGCCATGTACAATCAAAACTTGGTGTTATAATGAGGTGTGTTATAAAGGGATGCACTGTATATTGCAGACTCCTAGAAAGTCCTTCTTTGAAAGTAATCCAAGAGAGGCGAGGAAACAGCAGTTTCAAAAGTTCTGCGATGAGTTCATTAGGCGTATGTCTACGATGCCACCAGAAGCAAAACGACCGTGCATTGAGAAATCGACAAATCTATTTGGCACCCCAAGTAAGTATGGTAAATGTTCTTATATTTGGAACACTTTCCTCTTTTTTTACAAATAAAATGTTTGTTGGTTTTCAGTGCTGGAATTCACAAAATGGATGTCGGAATAGCAAACAGAGAAGACCCTGATCAGACTTTCAGAAGCAGTCTGATCTGGGCTGCCCTGAATAGCAAACAGGCAAGACCTTGATCAGACTGCTTCTTCAGAAGCAATCTGATCTGGGTTTGCGCTGTTTGTCTTTAGGCTGTTTAAGCAGCAACTAGTTTTGGAAATTTTAGAACAATTACCGTATTGTAGTTCTCAAATGATTTGCGGAAGAATGCAAACAAATAGTTCTCAACCTGTTTTAGAAGCAGCCTGATCTGGGACTGTTTCATTTGCACATGTTTTTCCTGTCTCAGTAATTTGATTCTTGTACTGAGAGTTAATTTATCATGTATCAGAGCTCCAGCAGGGGACAAAAATTCCACTCGTCCGCTCGTAATTACGAGTGAATCTAGAAAGGATGAGTAATTCTTCCCAGAGCACTCGTCCTACAGGACGAGTGCTTTTGGAAGAGTTAATCTTGGAAGTCATGTATTGCATATTACTCCCTTATGGTTTTTTTATACACTTAAAGGACAAGTGCATGTGTTTGCAGGGCAAGTTAAAATAATAAGTCACTTGTCCTACAGGACAAATGCAATAATGAAACATTTTTTTCCCCTGTGCAGATAACTTTAGAAGCAATTGGGTATTTATTTTACAAGCAATTGGGTATTTCACACATCAGTTTTATCCCCAGACAAAGTCGGAGAGATAGTTTTGGCGGCGTCTGGTCTGTCCGTCCATCCTGAACCATACCTCAGTACCTGTTGATCATATTTTATGTATTCTTGGTACCATGGTCAGTCAATTTCCTACAAGCTTTATCAAAAGTAATTATACCCCAGCAAACTATGTTTGTGTGTGTGTGTGTGTCGGGGAAGGGTGGGGGGGAGGGAGGTCACGTTGTCCGTCCGTAACATTTTGTTTCCTTAATATCTTGAAGAGTCATTGCTGGGATTTCATCAAACCTTGCAAACACATTCATATCTACAAGACAAATAATTTTAATAAAAAAGTAAGGGAAAGTAAATTATCCCATTTTATCATATGACGTGGCGTCTAGGAGTGAAATAACATCATGCATTAAAATGTGGTAAGATTTTGGTAAACTTTTCAAATAACGTCCAGAACAAGGTTGCGTACATAATGACAAAATCTTAACTTTTTTACACCAGCAGTATGATTCAAAGTAATCTCCATGTCATATGATCAATAGAATCTAACATTCATACTCTTGTATTATTGAATTTATTAAACTTGTTGCTAAAAAGCGATAAAATGCTCTGCAAGCCTTGCATTTTATTGCTTTTCCTCAACTCATTTAATAAATTCAAAAAAACATGAGCACTCATGTAAGATCCTTTTTTTAAATGAGCCAGTGCATGAGATTTCCAACAATGTAGTATGTGGGACCAGCAAAGCCTCAGATCAGCCTGCGCATATGCGCAGTCTGATCAGAGCCTTTGGTAGTCGCTTGAGTATTCTATGACTGTTAAGCTACTGACTGAACACCATTTGAGGTTTCTAAGCCTAAAAGGAGGCTGCACAGGCTCGTCTGAGTCTACACTTGTCAAAATGCCACATTGTTGGAAATCACGTGTCATGGCTCATTTCTGTTCATACCTGTATATATCTGTTACAGAGACTCCACACAATTTATTTACTCCGAGGTCGGGTAACTTCACTCCTAGATCCAGCCTTGCACCAGCCAGGGTCAAAGTGGAGAAGTCTTTGTTTGGCTTGGGAGGAAACCAGAGTCCTGCTTGTCATACACCTGTCAGGACACCAGTTCGAAAAGAGATCTTGCCTTACAGTGTAAGAAAGGCCATGCCTGCATACCTATTAACCTTTGTCATGCTGAACAGTTTTTGTACTACACTCCTCCCAAATCCAACTTTTATCCAGTTAACCTGCAGCACTCCGGTTGTAAGCATACATTCTCCAATTAGAGTGGAAAAGACTGTATATCTTGATCAGATGGCTTCTTTAGAAGCCAGCTGATCTGGATCTACAGTGATTTCAAAAAGGATAAATCTTGGTTGAGCAGGACACAGGTTAAGAAGTCACCGGGCCCCATAGCGCAGTCGGTAATGTGTCTGGCAACAGATGCGAGTCTGACTGCAGACCCAGGGGCCGCGAGTTCAATCAGGGCCCGGTCCCATATTTTCATGGAGGTTGATTATAAATTAATTTCAACGGTCATTCTCCTCCCTTCCGCTGAATAATTCAAGAAGGATTGTTGTTAGTTACAAGCAAAAGTATGTGCACAAAGTACTGGTTAACTGCTTGTTCAAGCTTGCCCAGGAAAAAGTGTGGTTAGGTGAACTGACCGTCCTGCCATGACCATAGCTGTTGACTTGGGACGTAAAGCAACAAAACAAACAAAGGTTAAGAAATCAAACATTGTCATAGGAGGACTGGTGTACTACAAAATTTTAAAATCTAGTTTGGTTCTGCTTTAAGTAACTGCATGAAACGAAAAAGACCCCAAAATATTCCACTTTGTTAAATAGGGCAAAAAGTTTGCAGGGTTAGTGTCCGATTTTTCTCCTTCTATGAAAGAAAAAGAGCATTATCTTCTTTAATATATAGGAATCAAACGTCAGTTTTCGAGCATTAAAGTTTACCAGGTGACGATGGAAATGTTAGAAACCAAGGATAAAACGTGAGGTTTTCAACATCTCCTGTGGGACCTATTGAGTGTTTATGCATTGAAAAGCAATGTTTGATTATTATCACATAAGTACAATGATATATTCACCTAAATTTACGAAAAATATGGCACTATATTTTGTCGCCATTCACAGTCAAAATGTGGTTGGACATGTTCATTAATATTCATTTTCCATGGCCAATACATACATACAAGCAATTAAACAGATCTGCTGTCATAGAATATAGTGGCCTAGAAGAAGTGTATTTAAGGTGCCAAATCAGTACATTAACAGCATATAAACTGCCTTGTTAATAAATGGGTTTGTGCCAGTTGAAACATGATTGCTAAAAGCATGCAGCACAGATTTTATTCAATGATCTGCATTTATTAGATTGCAAAAAATAATATCTGGCAGTTTGTAGTAAATTATTGTGGAGGAAAAAAAAAAAAAAATTTATTGATATTTTGTGTTGTCTTACGGTAAATCTTGTATTAGTTCGTACTCTCAATAGTTTGTACACCATAAATTATTCATGATCAGTTGCCTCAAAATGTCATGTATTAGTTTGTACAGTGGTCATTTTTCTGAGCTGTAATTTTTAATAGTTGGTACACAACATTTTTTCCTTCATTGGTGCCTGGTTTTTAATCAGTTTAGCAGTCTAAAATACATTCGTGTTAACTTTTGCGCGAGTATGCCAAACAGATCTTTTCGCCTGCCAATCTAACAGCCAAGTTCGCTAACGTGACTCCACCATTGATGTCACACTTAAATTACATTAAGATTTTTTCAATGATCGTCGAGCGGATGCAATTTTACAAGCCTATGTCGCTGATGAGATCAAATCGCCAGAGATATTTTGAAGGCTCATTACAAAGATCAAATACACTGCCGTACGTGCTCGAAGTCATGCGTCTTTAGAGTGGACTGTAATTTATAGTTTCTGTGTCATATTACACCCAAGCCACGTGTGACACAGATTGTGGTGCTCTTTCTTGAACACAGCTCGGACCCGAGTTCTGCTCAAATGAGCTGGTACCAGGCCCTGCTTGTACTTATGACAGATGTGTTCAGCAAAGGCTCAGGAGAGCATGTGCATTTGTGTATTCTCATCAGGGTCTCGCTGCTCACTAACATAAAGTTTGAAGTGGATGAAGACTCAGGCTAAATAAAATTCTAGACGTATTTACGTACGTTGTGTTTAAAATATTTCATAGAGTTAGACGGTTTTCTTAGTACATGTAATTGATTTTTCCGATAGTATCAACTTATTCAAAAATCAAATTCCTCAAAATATGGAACATTTTAACAAACTGTTAAGCCGATTGCGGCCTCATGGAAACTGCATATGGAACGTTCTAAGAGTGCTGCATTACCCAGAAACGCACATACAAAGAAATAAATTGATTGTAGCACGATTCTGCATCATGATGTATTCAATATTTACATTGGTATTTTCTTGAATTGAGCCAGTTCATAAGATAATGGTACCCATCGCATATGCGAGCAGCGAAGGCTCAGATGAGCCTGCGCATCCGCGGCTAATCACCACTGCCATAACTGATAATTGCCCACATACACAAAAAGGAATGTAGATGAAGGTAAGTAATAGCCCCACTAGGTAGCCTTGTATTTGAAAACAGTCAAGACCTTGAGATCATCGCAACATCTCAGAATCTGCTTTCTTTACCCGACCCATGTAGATGTATGCATGTGAGGATCCAGAGGGGGTGGGCAGGGCTGACAAATCACAAAAATATAGGGTTTCCTAGCAGTGCTGATCTGGATTCCCTGAAAAATCACAAAGCTACCAAGCCAGCATTCAATGTTGGGCCATCATTGTCACTAAAAGCAATGATGGCCCGCAATCTAGTGGATATTGACTCAGCATTTTTTCAATGTATCTATTTGCTGCTTCTTCTTTGATACTTGTTTTGGAAATATTTTTTGGAACAATCAACTCTTTGCCTACTGGGTAATTTTTCATGCTTTTTTGTCATCATGTTTTTTTGAAAAAATCGTTCTGGAATATGATCAGAGTGTCAAACAGTTTGGATCCAGATCAGGCCTGACAATATTTTGTCAGGCCTGATCTGGGTCCAAACTGTTTGCAAATGTTATTTAGCAGACTATACCAGTATAGTTAATTACGTTAGATCTTTTTTTTCTCTTAAAGGCACAGAGAGTTCCTAAAACAGAGACTAAGGTGACTCCATTAAGACCAATTATATCTGCTTTTACATCAGAAAAGGTAAGTGACCAAAAGTGTGCTTAGAAAGTTCTCAGAAATTTTACTATAAGATGTCTCCTTCAACACCAATCAGACCCATTTGAAAATTTGAAAATAAAGTCTGTTCAGACAGTTCTTAGAACTGAGACTAAAGGGTCTCCTTTTAGACCAATCAGATCTGCTTTAACATTTGAGGAGTCGGTTCAGGCAGTTCTTAGAAATGAGATGTAGGGGAACCTTTAAGACCAATCAGATCTGCTTTAACATTTGAGAAGTCTGTTCAGACAGTTCTCAGAACTGAGACTGAAGGGTCTCCTTTAAGACCAATCAGATCTGCATTAACATTTGAGAAGTCTGTTCAGACAGTTCTCGGAACTGAGACTGAAGGGTCTCCATTAAGACCAATCAGATCTGCATTAACATCAGACAGTTTTCAGAACCGAGACTAAGGGGTCTCCTTTAAGACCAATCAGATCTGCTTTAACATTTGAGAAGTCTGTTCAAACAGTTTTTAGAACTGAGACTATGGGGTCTCCTTTAAGACCAATCCGATCTGCTTTAACATTTGAGAAGTCTGTTCAGACAGTTCTCAGAACCGAGACTAAGGGGTCTCCTTATAGACCAATCAGATCTGCTTTAACATTTGAGAAGTCTGTTCTCAGAACGTAGACTAAGGGGTCTTCTTTAAGTTCAATCAGATCTGCTTAAACTTTTGCAAAGTCTGTTCAGACAGTTCTCAGAACTGAGACTGAAGGGTCTCCTTTAACACTAGTCAGATCTGCTTTAACATTTGAGAAGTCTGTTCAGACAGTTCTCAGAACCGAGACTAAAGGGTCTCCTTATAGACCAATCTGATCTGCTTTAACATTTGAGAAGTCTGTTCTCAGAACGTAGACTAAGGGGTCTTCTTTAAGAACAATCAGATCTGCTTTAACATTTGAGGAGTCGGTTCAGGCAGTTCTTAGAAATGAGATGTAGGGGAACCTTTAAGACCAATCAGATCTGCTTTAACATTTGAGAAGTCTGTTCAGGCAGTTCTCAGAACTGAGACTGAAGGGTCTCCTTTAAGACCAATCAGATCTGCTTTAACATTTGAGAAGTCTTTTCAGACAGTTCTTCGAACTGCGACTAAAGAGTCCCCTTTAAAACCAATCAGATCGGCTTAACATTTGAGAAGTCTGTTCAGTCTATTCTCAGAACTTAGGCTAAAGGGTCTCCCTTAAGACCAATCAGATCTGCTTTAACATTTGAATAGTCTGTTCAAACAGTTCTCCGAACTGCGAAGTCTGTTCAGTCTATTCTCAGAACTTAGTCTAAGGGATCCTCTTCAAGACCAATAGGATCGGCTTAACATTTGAGAAGTCTGTTCAGTTTATTCTTAGAACTGAGTCTAAGGGATCCACTTCAAGACCAATAGGATCGGCTTAACATTTGAGAGGTCTTTCAGACAGTTATCAGAAATGAAACTAAGAGGTCTTAATTAAGACCAATTGGAGTAGGGTTACCCCAGACATATGAACGAAATCTATCAAAGTATTAGATTCAAAACCTCCAGATAAGAGGGATTAATTTTAAATTAGCATTATAATGTAGCAACCAAAAGAAATGTTGCGTGTTCTCAAAAGGATTATGTAAATGTGTGTTGTTTTGTGTATGCTAAAATGTATGTTTACTTTAGAGCGATGGATAAGAAAATAGTCAGAAATTATCACTCTTGAGAAAATTTGCTTATCTGCTCCCATGCAGGGTTCTGTGTCCACCTAATTCTTCTAGATGTGGACTTATTAGACAAAAAATTTGCCTGTAATCTGTCCCAAAATTCTGAGTGAGGCATAGTATCCTATTTTACCATTGGTTTTTGAGAGACAATCAGGTGCTTTATATATACCAGTTAATGATACATCCTTTGAACTGCTGTTTTCTGGCCATCTGATACAGAAAACCAGATCAACAAACTGAGGTACAGTAGAACTTCAATGGCTCGAACTCTGATGGCTCATTCACCTGGGCTGGCTAGAACTATCATCATGGTCCCTACATGTGATTTTAGGCAAAATTCACCCTGGATGGGTGGAACTACCCTTGACTCGAACTAATTTTCATGGTCCCAAGCCTGTTCGAGCCATTGGAGTTCTACTGTATTATGATTCCATATCACTATACTTTAAAACAAGGCTCATGTTGGTTCCCTGTTTTTATGCGGCAATGTTACGTACAAGAAATTTCAAGTATGAAACCAGAGACGGATAACATGATTACGTACCACCAAGAAATAACGTAAAGGCAACCATTCCCGTAATTTTTCTGGATTAAAAACTAAAACAATTTATAAATCAGAATAATTTCAGAAAAAGGTATAATAAACATATTATTATAAAAGTAACTTGATCTGATAACTTGATCTGGTGTACAGTATCACGTCACATGGATGAGGTCATCGTTTGATTTGTTTGATTTGATTCTTTACGTCCCATCAACAATCTTTCAGTTATATAGGGACGGGTCTTCCTGGGTTGAACCAGTACTTAGCTAGGATAAATGTGCCTTGCTCAAGGACCACAACGCAATGATGCCGGTGAGGCTCGAACCCGTGGCCCTTCTGGTCTTGAGTCAAGCACTCTACCACTGAGCCACTGCGCTCCCAGGATGAGGTCATCGGGTGATCCAATTGTATGACCTCGACCTCATTTACGCGAAGTGATACAGTATGCCAGATCAAGTTGCTATTATATATTGATTTTCTCAGAAGGCAAGCTAAATAAACACTTATGTGTAAAGTTACAGAAAAGCCTGTTGAAATCGGGCATAATAGGTTTTAGCATATCCATCGATCAAGGATGTGAATATCACAAATCTCAGAATAATTTCCTAAGCCTTAGGATGTGTGTTTTCTTTTTGTTTCAGAAAAAGAAACAGTTGACCTGGGCTGATGCTTTGGAAGACTGTCGTTCACCAAGTTTGGATGGAACTCACAAAGTAAGATTGAAATTATCTACATATTTAAGTGAAAAACCCTGAAAATTTTTACGTAAGATACTTATGCATACATTAACTGCTCTAAAATTTCAAACACTAGTTGCCTGCCAAAACAGCCTAGACAAACAGTGCAGACCCAGATCAGACTGCTTCTGAAGAAGCAGTCTGATCAGGGTCTTCCCTGTTTGCTATTGTGACAGAAATTTGTGAATTCCAGCCCTGATAACCACATTTTACTTTAGAACAGAAAGAAAAAAAGTGTTCGAAAATTTAGATCATTTACCGTACATATTGAAGTGGAAAACCCTTAAAAACTTCACATAAGATACTTATGCATAATGTCTTTGTCTTAGATAAGGATTTGGAACTATGAATAAGTTAATCTTTTTTAAGAATGAAACCAGGGATGCCAACCTTTTTGATATTTGCAGAATCATACCGATTTTCAAGGCCGATTTCTGCATTACTATTTTGGACATCAAAATTCCGGCAAAAAACAATTTTATTACAGGGTTCGTATGGACCTTGAAAAGTCCTTGATTTTGAACTTCGTCCTGGTTATCTCCTGGAATTTTATAAATGTCCTGAAATTGTGCTGGAATTTTGCACAAATGCCCTTGAAAACGTGGATTGGTCCTGGAAATTGATCACAAACAACAATTCTCTTGTTTGATGTGATATGCAAAATAATTAGTGAGAAATACTGGATATATGAAACATATTCAGATTCAATATGCCTGGTAATGTCCCGACCTTTATTTTGCACATTCTAGAATTCTAGAAGGGTTGGGCCTTTAAACAGGCGATGGAATTGAATCCATGAAAAATAAAAAATAAAGTCCTGGAAAAGTCCTGGAATCCTATTTTCTTTTTTCTGTGCGAACCCTGTAATTATGCATGAAGTTAAAGTAAATCTGTCAGCTATGCATTTGGGAGGGAGGAAGAGGGTAGTGTATTAGGAGACATTGAAGCTCGTCTTGTGTGAGTGCTTTTTATAACATTATTTACAACATTTATGGCAAAATTTCCTGAAGAATATTTTGCTCAGTTTTCATTCTAGAAAATTGGAACTGAGGTCATTGGACCTCTGTGAGGAAAAAGAGTGGGGCAATGTCCAAAACAAACCGGGCCAGACCTAAATTACCTAAACATACCTTATCATGTTTCTGTCCCTGTCATGTCTGAATTCAAAAACATTTGACAGAAATGGTCATTCGGTGACTTACAAAAATAGGTATAAAAATTAGACTTAGCGATTTGATCAGTCAAAAAACATGGTGCCAGGGGGCATTGCAAGTTTCCAATAGATACCTAAAACAAGAAGCAACCGGGTTGTGTAGCGCAGTTGGTAACGTGTCAGGCAACAGATGCGAGTTTGGCTGCAGATCCAGGGGTCGCGAGTTCGATCCCAGCCCGGTTCCATACTTTCGTGGAGATTGATCATGAAATAATTTCTATGGTCATTCTCCTCCCTTCCGCTAAATCATTCAAGAAGGGTTGTTGTCAGTTACAAGCGAAAGTATGTGCACGAAGTACTGGTTAACTGCTTGTTCAAGCTTGCCCAGGAAAAAGTGACCGTCCCGCCATGACCATAGCTGTTGACTTGGGACGTAGAGCAACAAAAGAAACAAAAATTAACAAGAAGCAGCTAAGCTCAGGTGAGTGATTAAGGCCCACTAAGGTAACTGTAGTTCTAAAAAAAATCAGCAAATCTAAAGTCAAATCGAAAAGTTAATTTCTGAACACTTCATACAGCATAGCTCCGGATAAGGATTGGAGGCAAATGGGTATTTACCCACCTCTTTTTGACTTAATTGGGTATTTCAAATTTTAAATTGGGTATTTAAAGTTTTTGTATTGGGTATCCATCTGAAATCAAATAAGCAATGAAACCGGACCTTGTTTCTCCTGATTTTTTTATTGGCAGTGGCTAGAGGTACGGATCCGTACCCCTAGCCTCAGAGGCTAGGGATACGGATCCGTACCTCTAGCCACTGCCTTTTTTGTTTACTTCCGGTTTCACTTCGGAAAGCACACTGGCAATAATAGTATATCTGAGATCGCTATTTCCAACTTACTTAGAAAATCCAATGTATCTATCAAGTCATCTTTGATTCTTCGAACCACCAACGTGGTATTAGAGTTAGTTACGATATGATATCATTCAATTTCTCTGGGGCTTTTTCGCCCACGCTACGCCATTGTTATTGTAAAGCGAGACGAATGTCGTAATAGTGTAAATATTGGGTATAGCTCAACAGCGATAAGAATGTTCTTGGACTGGTTTACAATTTAATAAACTAGATTCAGCGCGACGCCGTGTATAAATTTGTACCCAACAACAGCTTGTGATGCGGAAAACGACAATCGCAAACAGAATACAATAGCGTCATACGCTACGAAAAAGTTTGGAATTGAGTATCAAGGATTTTTATTGCGTTTTTGTACGCACAGAAATTAATTTAATTGCGTTTTCAGGTCCACGAAATTGCGTAAATACACAATACGCAGCCTTATCTGGAGCTATGATACAGTTTAGAAATTTAGATAAAGTATTTTGTAAAAACATTCTCTGTCAGAGGCAGAAAATAGCTAATATTCACAAATATAGTTACAAGCAAATAAAATCTTGCAGAGAAAACATGTATGTATAAACGGCAATATGAGAAACAATGTGTAAGGTAGAAGACCTATAATTTGACTGTGAATCTGCGACATTATTGCAATATGTACGTTCGGTAAATGTTCTAGAATTTCGAACACTAGTTGCCGGCCAAAAATGCATAGACAAACAGTGCAGACCCAGATCGGGGTTGCTGATTCTGAGAAGCATTCAGTAAATTCTGGCCCTGATAACTAACATTGTGTTTGGGAAGAGAAAAGTACTTGAAATTTTAAAACATTTACTTTGATTAAAAAGTGTAGCAAGCCACATACTGAAGAACAGAATTCATAATAAGCCTTATTGGTATGCGCAGGGTGATTTGGGCCTGAGTTGAAAGCATATAATATAAGGAGTATTTTCTCGAGCGCTGACTTATAAAAGTAAGGATGAAGGCAGAGATCAGGAATCAATACAACCACATAACACACCTGACCCAGGACACCATATGGGAAAGTGACAAAAACACAAGAGAGCCAAGAGGTCAGCCCTTTCCCAGCAGGTAGCCACAAGGCTGCAAGGAACAGACAAGACAGTATGACAAAGACAAACACAATACAAATACCTAAAGATATCCACAAAAGAAGCACATCCTTGGAACTACTGGTGGGAAGTGTATTTTTTTTTTTATTAATTTAAGCACTAAAACATACTTGACAGGCTTTGTTATGATCTGAATAATACTCAAGGTGAACTAAGGGGTTTGAGAAATTGGATTTATGTTTTGTGATTTACATGTTTCTTTAATGCCCAGGTCACACATTCACGGACTGGACGCTGGATTAGCCACGGATACAATCAGGCATCATTCCTGGCAATCCGTATTGGTCCGTAGCTTTCCGTATTGCATCCGTAATCATATGTTGTAGTACTTTATCATACATCTATAGTGCATCCGTACCGGACTACAGAAATTGGCATTTTCGGGGTCATCCGTGAGATTTAATCCGTAGTAGAACCGGCGAGGTGATCCATGAATGTGTGACCTGGGCACTAAATAACCCTTCGTTGGGGTATATAAATTTGACGAATTTGTCTTGTTGTACATAGCATATGAACTTGGTCACCATTAATTGTTGTTTTTAGGGTCAATAATAGAGGGCCTCATGGAAGATTAGCCTGTATTTTGCTAAATGTGCAACCCTCTGTAAATAAAGACGATTATTATTATTATTAGTGTGATGTTTAATTGGATAAAGTAAAAAAATTGTGACAGTATATCTTGTGTCATTAATTACATCACATTCATTGGATGACATGCAGCTTTATGCCACTTGCAACACTCCAATTTGAGAAGAGACAGCATAAGTGCATTAGAATGGGGATAACCATATTCAAAATTTTCATTTGGGGAGGAATATTGTCAGATAGACAGAGGTATATCGTCAGATATACAGTAGGAAATCAGGTTTTATGGCTTCCCTCGCACTTCGCCCTATAACTAAAATTCCGACTGTATATCCCTCGATATACTTCCCCAAATGAAAATTTTGAAAACAGTTATCCACTGAATACAGTCAACCCTCCTTATAACGACACTGTTTGTTCCAAGCTACCTTTGACGTTAAAGTGAATTTGCTGTTATAAAGAAATTCTGACCAGTAACAGATTTCCACATCATAATCATTTGGTAAAAGAAAATAATATACAAATGAATTAAAATGCTATTAGGCCAAAAAAAGAATATGTGTGTTTACTATTTGATGAAAATTTCAAACAGGGTAGGTAGGTCGATTTTCTTTTTTATTTATGTTTTTTTAATTTGAAATAGGGTAGGTGGGTAGGTCAGGTCGATTTTTTTTTCACTCAATTTTTTTTTCACTTGATTTTTTTTCACTATTTATGTACCAAGGTTTGGAAAGAAAAAAATAAATGATAATGCAAATTACTTGGTTTGTTTTATTTTATTTGATCCAAGCTTGAACAAAAGAATATTATTGAGAAAAGAACAAGAAAGATAAAGAAGCCTTATTTATCGTCGCTTTTAATGTAACAGACAACATTAGCTCACAGTCAAGCTATTCTGCGACATAACAATATCTTTAACAGATACTCACCTGCCCTACTCTATCTTCCTAGCACAACCCCTTTTTTGCGAGGAAAAACATTCTCAAACTGAAAATCAAACTGATTGGCTGGTTCATTTATGACAAAATCCAAAGGCAAAGCACAGATTTTCCCCTACATTACCTTAGACACTGAACAAAAGGAACATTTATGGCATTCTTGTAAATAATAAAGCGTGAGTTAGTGTAGTTAGTTATAAATGCGTTTAACTTTCTTTCTTCCGATACTTGTAACTTACAACATCAAGTAACAGAAGAGGGAAATAAACCCAAAGAAGAAAGACGGCATCCCATGGATGGTTGTCATTAAATATCTCAAGTCATCTGGTGATGACTTGTTGCTTTAAACAAGCTTTTCTGATCTTGGTGATCACATTTTTTGAAACGAAAAGCGACAAGAACGTCGCCATCTTGGATTGATAAAATCCGAAGGTATCCGTAAAAGGTTTGACTACATACCGAATAAAATAGAATCAGCGAAAAATTTGAATACTGGTACTAAAATCCGGGACCGCTCAAGCAGGACTGGACTACGGTCTCGCTTTTTTTATTTTCGGAGTAAAAATGGTAGGGTAGGCAGCTATAAAACAGGGTAGGTCGGCAAACCGTAAACACACCTATTTTTTCCTGGGGGCCTCACTCCAAATGCATACATCAGTTAAATTTCATATTGCATCAAAATGCACGACACTTTCCTCTTATCAAGTAAGACAGAAACCTGTTCATGCAAAAGACTTTGTCCTGAGCACAAAATTGTCTGACACATGGTAAAAATTCTGTTATAATGAATTTAATTTCAATAGAAATTGTATATCTGTTCCCAGAAGTTACTGTCAGTGTATTTAAGTGAATATTCTGTTATATAGAGGGAATTTCAATGGAAACAGATCCGTTCCCAGCAAATTTATGTCAGATATTGAATATTCTGTTATAAGGAGTGAAGTTATAAAGAGTTGCTTAAAAAGGTAAACAAACTGGTTTCAATTACTCTATTAATCAAAAAAGCCAGGGCCAAGCATTCTGTAAGCACAAAAAAGTGAGTATGAGCAGGAAATGCCACAATCACATACTACATGCAAACACATAGCACCGCCAGGAATAGCCAAAGCAGGCAGAGAAAAAATAAATGAAAGGGTGAAAGGTGAAGCCTAGGGAGGTTTGGTCACTGAGGTGCATTTGGATTCATCTTTCAGTTATCTGGACAAAACCATCCTAGTTATCAATAACTTATTTCTTAGGAAAGCATACAAATAGTTTCTGATCAGACTGCAGTCTGATAAGAAGCTATCTTGTTTGCACATACTTTTCCTGTCTGAGTTGCTTCGTTCTGGCAACTCAGAGTTAGTAAGTATAGAGGGCATAGAGTCTTAGCTAGCATCACCAGTTATACGTAAGCTTCTCAAATTCTTGTATTTCACTCAGTTACATCCCTTGGTATAGTACAAACACAAGGTTTAACTCTAAATGGAGGGTATACTGTTTTCACGTTGTCCATCCGTGCGTCCTTCCTTCCGTAACCTTTTGTTTCCTTAACATCTTGAAGATGAAGAGTCATTGCTGGAATTTCATCAAACTTTGCAAACATGTTCATATATACAAGACAAATACTTTAAACAAAAAAGTAAGGGCTAGGGGCCAATTCTATTAGAGTTATTTTCCTTTGTAGTTCTAAATTGCTTTTTATATAGGGGTTTATGCTTATGCTATTATAGTCCATACTTGGTCCGATCAACTCCTACCACAGCTTTTAATGGAGCAATTTTATACTTTGCCTATACAATGTAGACACATTGAGCATATGAATGAAGGAATTTGGTTCAAAAACATTACTTATTGACAAATTGACAGCTATGAGAACTTAGAATTTTTTTCGCTAATCAGGCTTTTTTATATGCATAGATAGTGCCTTCATGGGCCGATCAACTCCTACCACAGTTTTTGATTCAGCAATTTGATACTTTGTCTTCACAATGTAGACGCAATGAACATATGCATGAAGGAGTTTGGTTAAAAAATTGAATTTTGACAAAATGACAGCTATGAGAACTTAGATATTTTTCCCTAATACGGCTTATGTATATGCTTAGATAGGGGGGGGGGGGGGGATCTAATATGTATTGCTTATTGACTTTTTAGCTCACCTGAGCCGAAGGCTCATTATCATGGGTGAGCTGATAGTATACCAGTCACTCCGGCATCCGTCTGTCGTCCGTCCACAATTTTAAACATCTTCTCCTCTGAAACCACTTGGCCAATCAAACTCAAATTTCATATGGAGACTCCTTAGGAAGCGGGAACCAAAATTTGCTCAAATGGTCTTGGTCACATGACCAAGATGGCTGCCACGCCCATATATGGTAAAAACCCTTTAAAAATCTTCTCCAGAACCAGAAGGCCGATGACCTCGGGACTTGGTATGTAGCATTGGGGATGTGGGGCCTACCAAGTTTGTTCAAATGATGATCCTAGGATGACCTTGACCTACTTAATGTCAAGGTCAAATTTGCTTTCTAATCCATTTAAATGGGATTTTTTTTTTGAAAAGTTGATTTTTTTTAAAACTGTAGAAGCCTTAGTCATTATTCTCACTTGATATGTTTAACCTAATGAGACAATGGCCTATAAGTAAGTTCTAAAGGTCAAGGTTGACCTTTCAGCTAAGTCGCTCATATTGGAGTCCCATCAATACATTAAAACATAGTTTTCTCACAAACCTTTGGCCCAATTGAACTCAAATTTCATGTGAAGACTCCTTATGATAATTTGGCCAAAATTTATACAAAATTTATTGTTCACATGACCAAGATGGTCGCCATGCCCGTATAAACCCTTTAAAAATCTTCTTCTCCAGAACCAGAAGGCCGGTGACCTTGGGACTTGGTATGTAGCATTGGGGATGTGGGGCCTACCAAGTTTGTTCAAATAATGATCCTAAGTTGACCTTGACCTACTTAACGTCAAGCTCAAATTTGCTTCCTAAAGCCCCTATCTCACTGGACTGCGACTGTTTTGCGACAGCTGGCGACAGACATCGAGAGTGGATCGCAAAGCAGTCTCGAAAGAGTCACTAGTGATTCGTAATTTCCTCGCATGTGTCGCCAAGTGGCGCAAAGTAGTCGCGAAAATTTTGAACATGTTCAAAAATTTTATGCGACAAATTTCCTCGCAAAATGGTCGCAAAGTCATCGCGGGTGTCTGGAACATGTCGCAAACTTGTTGACGACCCCGGGCAATTTAGTCGCAATCATTTTGGAACACGACATATTTGCGAGATAAATAAGACTGAATTGCGAACCAATTGTGACATAAATGAGACATTTCGCGACAACATTGCGAGCAAATTAAACTAAGCGATGTTCTGGCGAACGCCATGAGACATTCGCACGAACGTCTCACGACTATCGCGCAAGTATCTTAAATTACTCGCAATTATGTCGCGAAAGGTTCGTTAAAAGAGTTCCTCCTATCTGAGATGATAGTTCCTTCTTAATACGAGATCTTGGTAATGCATACTTAAGTACAAATGTATACAGTTTTGACTAATTCCAGTTGTCAAGGAGTCTGGCTATCTGAGAGGATAGTATTGATTAGGCTTACAAGTTTACATGTATACTGTTTGGAGTAATTTCAGTTATTAAAAATGGTTCTGCATTCTGAGAGGATAATTTTGTTAAGTATGTTTTATAAGGCCTACTTAAATGTTTACTATTTCTATTACAGTATAAATGTATTTTTGTTGTGTCTTGGTTAGACTACAACAACCTGCTTAGTCTCAGCAGCCCTTCTAAGGATTGAATATGGCATACAGAACCCTATAAACAAGTTATCACTGCAGCAGACAACTAAGATTCCGATAAGAATGCGCATCCGTGCAGTCTGATCTGTGCCTTTGTTGTGCGCATAACTGTATAAAATAGGTTTTCACAGGACGAGGCTCATCTGAACTCATTGCAATTTTGATTTGATTGGGCTTATCATGCCATACGTATGGGCAGTTAGAGCATATGCTTTCTCGACTGACTTTCTTAAGCTGCTTGATGGGCCATCACAACTGTGCAGTTTAAACGAGTTAACTCAATAAACGAGCTAACTCAATATTGCTACCATACAACAGTCCAACACCACCCAGCAGCGTGACACCTTCCAACAATCTAGCTCCTTCCAGCCCTCTAGTTCCTTCCAACAGCGTAGTACCTTCCTAGTCTGAAGTTTCAATGCTTGCTAGAATGTTTTTGTTTTTCTTGGTTTATCATTTCTCACAAAACCATCGTGCGACAGTCGCCTGACTTTCGCGCGACAGTCGCACGACAGAAGCACGACGTTCGTGAGAATGTTGTGAGGCGGTCGATGGTAATAAATGCTCGCAATTTCGAACATCGTACGAGTGTCTCGCAAATGTCGCACGAATGTCGTGCGAATGTCATGAAACATTCGCCAATGAATCGTGCGACAATAGTACAACATTCGTGCGACTGTCGCAAATATGTCTTAATTACCCTTTCGGTGTGACCGCAATGTGATTATGGTTGCAATGTCGTATTTCTGTCGCCAAAACGTGTCTCAAATTAGTCTCGAAATAGTCGCAAATTGCTTGCATCCCAGTAAGATACTAGCTTAATGCATTAAAATGGGAACTTTTTTCGAAAAGCAGATTTTTTGAATACTGTTGAAGCCAAAGTCATTATTCTCACTTGATATGTTAAACCTAATGAGACAATGGCTATAAATAAGTTTCAAACTTTAACTTTTCAGCCAATGTCGCTCATATTGGGAGTCCCACCAATACATTAAAACATAGTTTCCTCAGAAACCGCTAGGCTAATTGAATTCAAATTTCATATGAAGACTCCTTATGATAGGTTAGCCAAAATTTGTACCAAATGTACTGGTCACTTGACCAAGATGGCAGCCATGCCCATGTATGGTAAAAACCCTTAAATATCTTTTTTTCTAGAACCAAAAGGCCATGGCCTTGGGACTTGGTATGTAGCATTGGGGACGTGGGCCCTACCAGATTTGCACAAATGATGAATCTAGGTTGACCTTGACCTACTTTATGGCAAGGTCAAATTTGATTCCTAATGCATTTATATTGGAAAAATCTTAAAATTGTTCATTTTTCTATAACTGTTTAGGCCGAAATCATAATACTTGCAAGAAATGTTTAACCTAACAAGACAACGGTTTCATGTAAGTGCCAAATGTCAAGCTGACCTGGGACCTTTTTTCCAACGCCGCTCATTTAGACTGCCACATACCTATCTAAACATCTTTTCCTCAGAAACTACTGGGCTGTTTGATTGAGTATTCATTAGATTGTTTTAGGTTGCTTGACCAAAATGGCTGCATCACCCATAAAACAAAATATGTTTCATTATAAGCTGTAGTTGATCTTTACCTATTTTAACATTATTAAAGAGATCACGTGAGCGCTTCAGGACCGTCAGGTCCTCTAGTTTTCATTGCATGCTAGGAAATTTTGCATGCATTTTCGTTTTCTGTCTTTTTTTTTTTTCAAAATCAGCTTTTTCAAACACCATCAGAGTGTCGAACAGTTTGTTAAATCCAACTGTTTGAAAAGGTTATCAACAGACAAGTGGATACATAGCTGATTTAAAAACTCATGAAATACTCAAGTTGAGTCAAAGGTCACCTGTAATTGGTCTTTGTCAGGGGGTGTTAAGTCAGTCATGAGTCGTCTGTAAATTTTCTTTAAACAACTTCTCCTTCTAAACCACTGGCCCTAATTTCAATTATTTCACACAAATGTTTCATATAAAATTGCTTAAATGGTTCTGCTCCATTGACCAAACTGGCCATTAGAGCTTTGGAATTTGAAAAATATAAATTCAATCTCAGTTTGTGTTTCTGGTCTAATACAGACTCATTTGGAGAAATAAAATGGTTCTTATAGCCCTTTTTGTGCATTTACAGTTTTTAGAATTTTAAAACATTATTTTTACAAGCAAACAGGCCATTACATGCCTGACAGATTTTCCTTGAAAACACCAACAAAATGGTTAAAACCAAACAGAAATAAGGGATTAAACTTTAAGGAACCACTAAAACATTGTATCTTCCTAGATATTACAATTGGAACACCGGGCAGTAACTTGTCTGGCTACAGATGCGTATCTGACTGCAGATCCAGGGGTTGCGATTTTGATCCCGCCCAGTCCCATACTTTAGTGGAGATTGATCATGAAATAATTTCTTTGGTCATTCTCCTCCCTTCCGCTGAATCATTCAAAGAGGGTTGTTGTCAGTTACAAGTATGTGCATAGGCTCAATGTGAGCTAGTCTATTGTGATCAGGTTTAGTCCATTGTCCGATGTGCGTCGTCCGTAAACTTTTTCTTTGAATATATTAAAATAATTTTACATGAATGTTCCTGATAATACTCTACCAAAATTACATAATGGTTCTGCTCCACTGAACGCAAGGGCCGCCAGAGCTCTAGATAAAAAATCTTTTTAAACGACATCTGAACCAAAGGTCCGAATTCAGAATAATTCACAGAATTGTTTCGCATGATACCCTCAATTAAAATTGCACAAATGGTTCTGCTCTGCCAAACAAAAGGGCTGCCAGAGCTCTAGATAACCAAAATAATTTCACAGAATTTTTCCTCATGATGCCTTCTACAAAAATTGCACAAATGGTTCTGCTCCACCAAACAAAGGGGTGGCCAGAGCTCTAGATAATAAGTATCTTTAAACAACATCTCCTCCTGTCTGCCAGTGGTCCAAATTCAAAATAATTTCACAGTATTGTTCTTCATAATGGCTTCTACCAATATTGCACAAAGGGTTTGCTCAGCAGAATAAAGGGGCCACCAGAGCTCTAGATAAGAAATGTCTTTAAACGACATCTCCTGAACCAATGGTCCAAATTCAAAATAATTTCACAGAATTTTTCCTCATGGTGCCCTCTAACAAAATTGCACTAATGGTTTTGCTCCACTGAAAAAGGGGCTGCCAGAGCTCTTGATAAGAAATATCTTTAAAGGACATCTCCTGAACCACTGGTCCAAATTTAAAATAATTTCACAGAAATGTTCCTCATGATGCCCTCCAAAATTGATCAGAATGTTCAGCTTTGCTGAACAACATGGCAAATCGAAATATCTTTAAATCATATCTCTTTAGCCACAGGCCAAAACATCATCTACTTATACGCCAGGAATCAGGTGAGCGATCCAGGGCCCAAGGGCCATCTTGTTTAAAATAACCTGTGAACAGTCAATATGCACAATGGATCATCCCAGGTTTTTTTTTATTATACAGGTTTTTGTATCAAACCAGAAGGAAGAATCAATTAGTACAAAAAGAGTTAAATGATAGCCATAGATATACCCCAATAAACCCTTTGGAGACTGGAAACTGCTAAACTGTACTTTGGCAAAAAGTGAAGGACCAGATGAAATGCTGCATAATGTGGGATCTCATCAGGGCCTGCATTGTTTGTCCTAAACAAAGTCGATCTTCCAAGAAAGGAATGCTATATTTTTTGAAATTGTAGTCTGTGACCCCTCATTATATACAATGGACCATCCCAAGTTTATTGTATCCAACCAGAAGCCAGAATCCATTAGTTCACAAACGCTTCTTTTAACTGGTAGCCGTATAATACCCCAATTCCTATATTAACCCATTGTCCGCCACTGTTTTTAGTCCTGAAAATATCGTCTGCTTTTTACGCCTGTTGCATCTGCTTTTTACGCCTGCTGCATATGTTCAAATGCACTTCAGACTAGATTTTTTCATGGAGGCAAACAATATGAACCCTGATCAGACTGCTCCAATTTGTTTGCAATATAGGCGAATAAAGAACATAAGCAGACGAGAGGAGCAGACGACAAAGTAATGACTGGCTTACTGTAGTTTTAGGTTGGTGAAAGGTGAGATGTGTGAGAAGCAAACAATATGAACGCTGATCAGACTGCTCCAAAACTTGGCAAAGGAGCAGTCTGACCTGGGTCCATATTGCTTGTAAGGCCAGAATTTTTTTATTAGTTGATTTACAAACCCTCCTAAATTCAAGAAGGGTTGTTGTCAGTTAAAAGCGAAAGTATGCGCACGAATTACTGGTTAACCGCTTGTTCAAGCCTGCCCAGGAAAAAGTGTGGTTAGGTGAACTGACCGTCCCGCAATGACCTTAGCTGTTGACTTGGGACGTAAAGCAACAAAACAAACAAACTGTAATTTTCCGGAAAGTAGAAATAGAATAAAATTTTATTTCAAAAATTATTTTTTTATTTTATCCCCCGACTCTAATAAATATTATTTGTTTAGTTGGAAAAAAATAATACATGTTTGAGGCTCTGTCTGTATTTTTGAGAGTGACACTTTTAAAAGTGATTGTCCTGTCCAGATTTTTAGGAAAATGATGAAATATATAAAGATCTAATACAGACTTGTTTACCTCACTAGTTTTACTGTTTTTTTTCTGGAGATATTTAAAAAAAAATAAGCTCTGAAAATGAAAAAAAATAAGCTCTGAAAATGGCCAGTTAACTGGTCATTTTGAGAGCTTTTTTATTTATTTTTTTCGCCCCCTGACCCTAACTCTGAAATTTTTTTCCCTGTAGATCAACTAATAAAAAAATCTGGCCTAATATAGGTAACCAAAGAACATAAGCAGACGAGTGGAGCAGACAACAAAAGTCCTGACTGACAGGTTTACTGGAGTGTTAGGGTTGTAGAAGGTAAGATGCGTGAGACAAACAGTGCAGACCCAGATCAGACTTCTTCTAAAGAAGCAGTCTGATCAGGGTCTTCCCTGTTTGCTGATTCTAGAGAAGCTTTCTGTAAATTCCGGCTCTGATAGCCAACACTTTGAGAACAGAGAGAAAAGTGATTGAAATTTCAAAAACATTTACTTCGGTTATAAAATGTAGCAAGCCCCATATTCAAGAACAGAATCCATAATAAGCCTTATTTGTATGCGCAGGCTGATTTGGGCCTAAGATGTGACTGGCAGGTTTACTGGAGTGTTAGGGTGGTGAAAGGTAAGATGCGTGGGAACTCTACCTGGAACTGTTAAGAAGCAGTTGGAGATCAGCTGATTGTTATGATTACTAATCTCTTGTATTGCTGATGAGCCTACAGGTAAAATGAGGGCTGATCAATAATGTTGCAAACACAGATAGCTAAGCTGATCAACAAAACTTCAAAGGTAGATCAAGTTGTTGGTTTTTAATCTTGTTTGGCTTCTTAACCTTTTGGTATGATGAGGTCAGATCAATAAAACCCTGGTTTAATGACATGACAAGTAGATGGTAATACAGCAAGAAAGTGGTCTGGGTGTGAAATAACATGAAGCAAGCTTGAAATGGTTTCCATCGACATTGACAGTGTAAAGGAATCCAGAAAATGCTTTTCTTGAAGATGGAACCGAAATGCAGAGCTGTCTTCGATGTTATCCTTCTAAATCTGTGATCTGCCTTTGTTTAGATCCTTTTAAAAAGTGATCTGTAGGCAGAAACATCAATTTTTCAGACCCTCTTCAAGGGCCCGCAGCTCATTTATTAAACCAAACTGGAGGTTAAATTTGGCAGTTTGCTGCTGAATATTAAATTTGTAGTTTAAGTGTGATCAAGTGAATATAAAATATTTTGTTTCGTAGACGTACAAAAAAAATGGAGCAGAAAGCTATTTTTTATGCATTTTGAAACCTATTTTTTGACGAGCTGACAAAAATGTCTTATTTGGGCATAAATAAATTCAGATTGCTGCTGCAGTATCTAATCATTCAACATCTCCTTTAGCAACAGAAGTCCATGCATTTGCTCTAAGATTAAAGGAAACACATTTTTTTTTACCTACCCCTTGTATGAAAAAATTAACGCCATCTGTCTTCAAAACGGTAATCTTTCTTCAAAACATTCGGATGTACTGTGTATAGTGGTATAGGGGAGGAGGAGGCCAAATCAGATGTCAGAACTTCACTTGCAAAGTACAAATATGCTAGTCAGGGAAATTTGATTATAGTCAGGGAATTGTCAGGGAAATTTGCTTTGCTCAAATTGTGGACACCCTGCATTTATCCTTGCTTAGTACTGGTTCAACCCAGGAAGACCTGTCCCGGCATAACTGAAAAACTGTTGACTGGGACATAAAGAATAAAAAAAAAATACAAATGGTAAAGGGTTATCATGGTTAGTCCCCATTTTAATGTCCTGGATCTAACTCTTTTCCTCACCAGTCACAACTTGCCTCTTAGGGAGCGCAGTGGCTCAGTGGTAGAGTGCTTGACTCGAGACCGAAGGGCCACGGGTTCGAGCCTCACCAGCGTCACTGCGTTGTGGTCCTTGAGCAAGACACATTTATCCTAGCTTAGTACTGGTTCAACCCAGGAAGAACCGTCCCTATATAACTGAAAGATTGTTGATGGGACGTAAAGAATAAAATCAAACAAAATCAAACAAACAACTTGCCTCTTGATACAATGTAGGTAGTCTATATTGCAAACAATATGTACCCAGATCTGACTGCTCCCTTAGGGTTCTTAATATTTACCTCGATGAGGAGTGTGGTTGCTCAGTGGTAGAGTGCTTGACTCAAGATAGAAGGGTTGTGGGTTTGAGCCTCAATGGAGGCACTGCATTGTGTCCTTGAGCAAGACACTTTATCCTCTGCTCAGTACTAGTTCAACCCAGGAAAACCAGTACCAACATGACTGAAAAAATGTTGACTGGGAGGTAAAGAATCAAACCAAACCAAAAATGTTTGCTTGCAAGATAAAAACTAGTGTGAAGTTTTCTGAAATTAATGCAGCAGTGGTAAAAAGCAGACACCATTTTCAGGACAGAAAATATTGGCGGGATAAGGGTTGATGTTGATTGTCTGCTAGAATACAGAGTTCAGGCTATCGGAGGCTGTACCTATGCGACCGCTTTTTCGAGCATAAAATGGCGGAAAATGAAGACAAGAATACCCACAGCCTGGAGAATAACGGTTATTACTCTTCAATAAGCTTGGTGTCAGTTATCCAAATACTAGCCAGTACTAAATAATGGATTGGAAATGTAATCATATGTAGAATTAGTTCGAGGTCTGTCCCAAAATTCGATATTTGCCACGGAAACAATTGTACTTTCTCTCTGCTCAGTGAAACATCGCTACATACACCGATTTGCGAGGCTGTTTTCAAATGATTCCATTTGAAATCACAAAGTAAATACCTGATTTATCCGTAGTTGAACTCTATATTTGTATGGTCATCCACACCATTTATCTCTTTTTAGTTTATTTTGTATGTCTGGATCATTTTATACACTGTACGCCACACTGTTTTTTCCATTTATACTGTAACGTTTTTCGAGCAAGGTTAACATACCATTGTATGAGTATTTCGAGTAAAATAAAGCCACTGTATGCGTATTTTGATACCAAGATTATTGAACGGGTATTCTGAGCAGAACCTTGTTGGAAAAATTAGAGCTTATTGGACCAAGCATGATGTCTGCTCACAGTAGGCTGATAAAATTTCTTTAGCCCAGTCTATCTGTGAGTGATGGGCCTTTTTCTTTGTTTCATCAGAGTATGCTAATTTGTTTTGATTGTTTCTCTGTGGTGATACATTGCAATAGTTAGAAAACCTCCATGCCATCTACACAGTTTTTATTTTAACAACAACGTAATCTAGGGCAAAGATTCGGTACCAGTAAAATGTATCTAAGCCCCACTCCAGTGGCTTATGCTACAGTGTTATAAGGCGATGGTTCTATTCTGATGATTCATTGTTAATTGTTGCTCCCATTCTGTGGTCCCTTGTGTCTATGTTTTGTTGTGCATTGCTTTGTGTCTTTAATAGTTTTGCAATCATCTTGATGAGGAAGAGAGAGCTGGTCGCTTTGCTTTGTTTGTCTTCCTAGTGTCTTGTGACTGATATGTCTGTGGTTGTTCCTAATGTTGCTGTTGGTGTGATTGTGGTATTTCCTGATTATGCTCATATCTTTTTATAGCTGTGTGGCGTTAAGTCAACAGGCAGGGTCACACTATTTATATTTAATCTATGCTTCTCTCTGAAATTAAGCAAGAATGAATGTCAAAACTCAACCATGTAATTGTTGGTATTATGATATAATTCTAACATTTTATGGCATAAATAGACCAGGAGCTGATTTCTGTATGAGCCTTAGTATTTGAACCACTACAGCTTACCTGCCAGATCAGGGTTGACTGCAAAAACACAATCCTGAGGTCTTCTGCGACATTGCTAGACAATTAGTATTGTCAAATTGCAGTAGCAAATTTTCTGTATGACGTGATCTTTATATGTACCCTACGTTGCATAATGGTAATAAGATAATGAGAGAAAATAGGCATGATGTTCGCCTATTGCTGTTCTTTTCAAATAGATATTTTTCTTTGAATGTGTGTTTTATATCTTTGCACTAACATAAGACAGTAAACCAATATACACTTTTTAGATAAAAGACACATCAGTCGCAAAAATGCTGTATGGAAGGGATGGATTTACCCCCACCTCCCTAATTTCATGGTATCATAATTTGAAAAAAATGTAGTCTTTCCTATATTATAATTTATCAAATGAAAAAAACAACATATAATACATCAATTTTTAGCTTTATTCTTATGGTATGTTTTTAGTGTTTGACATTTAACAAAAACAAAGAATATGCCATTTGAGCTGACAGCCCAAGAAAGCATGTATTACTCAAAGAGTCAATTTCAGTGTACATTTTCTGTCTCAATATGTTGTATCTTTGACCTATATTTTTTTCTTATATATCGACATGAAGCTTGTCTTAAAAGCATTTAATCAAATGCAAAAACCAGTCAGTATGCGATTAAACAATAAACCTTATGATATAACAGTTATATACATTACTTTTTTTTTTCAAATGCATTACTATTTAATGCAGTACAATCATTAGACCATTAGCTGCCAAAACACCTCCAAAGAAGGAAGTTGTAGACTGTGATTTTCTAAAACCTCATATTTGTAACCACAAAATAAAGTTTGTTCGCTCTTTATCAGTTTTAGGGTTACCCTGCAATAGTAATATTATTTACTACGTTACCATGCAAAAAATAGGAATTAATATAACCTTAATATCAAATTATTCCGTTTTCTTGCATATCGATTTCATCCTTAAATTGAAAGCAAATTACTAGCAATACAATTTTAACTAATTAATTTAGGCAAACTGTTGTTACTGTTATATATTTTACTTTCTTTTAAATAAAAGTTTATGCATTTATGACATTATATGAGTGAGTACTACTAATTTATGTAAAGTACTGTCATTGGAGTGCGCAGTAAAGAGAGAAATTATGAATATTGAATTTGACACAAAATGCAACTAAGAATTTACTCCAATAAAGCAAGGCTGATTAAATCACTTAAAATTGTAATCACTTAAGACGCCACTTCAAGTCAGAGTATTTTATCAAATTTGTAAGCAGCATTTAAAAAACACACGCAAACAACTACTTACTTTTATGATCAAATAATGCTTCTTAAATGCTTATATAATAATCTTTCATCTCTCTGCAATGTATATGTTTGCTTCTTTTTTTTATATAAGGAACGATATATCACTAACTACAGCCTAATTTAGGTTTAATTTTTTTATATTAAACGATTGTAGTTGCTTAGTAAGATCTGACACCCATTGTGTAAGCCACCAAAATACATATAATTATAGCATATTAGCTATTGATTACACCAACTATATTTATAACATTTAGGGACAAAAGCTTACCCATAACTCCTAAAATTGCCTAAAATATTTCTTTTAAAATATAGGTTGAAATTGAGAAATGAAAAGAAATGAAACATTAAAGCAGACATAAATCCTTGTCATAAGAAAATGAAACTGATTTTTAATCTAAATGGTTTCTGCCCCATGTATGGATCATGCCATGCCCTATGGTAATAATTTCTTTATATCCAAAGCATATTCAGGTTGGTGAAAAAAGAATGCAAGTTAGGGAAATGATTCTTCTAAATAGGATATCTTACAAACTGTTATCAGCTTAGTAAATGATCAGAAGTATTAAGTTGGTGTGATAAACGCTTCCATTAGTTATTCTGAAAATAAACTAATATCAGTTTAAAAGCTAAAACAAGTAATGTGTCATCATCTGCATATGCATAGATATTTCAGCATACAATGTAATGAGACAGTCTCTTTCAAAATTAACTGATTACAGACACGTATTATGCATACTATCTAATGTAACATGTATCAAATTTTATTCTACCAGTTCTTAGAGGATTGATTCTATCTGGAATGAAAGCAAAGTTAAATTGTATGATACCACCTGCATAAAAACTTTAGTAATTTGCAGTCTTCTCATTGTAAATTAGAATAGATATACAAAGAACTAGCCTGTATCATGTTAGGAATTATGTTTGTATATTGTGAACAGCAAAAAAGGGTATACATTTAGTTTTAGATAACTGATTAGATTTCTTTCAATTTAATAAAACTTAGCATATGTCAGATAAATATAACAAAATTCTACATCCAACATATATCAGCGTTCAGACCCAATTACATACTGTCTTTGACAACAATTTGGACAAACAAAGGATCTTACAATATATTTTTATAGTTATATATGTTACTTTGATTAACTTGACAGAAACTGAAAATGTATCTTTCTACTATTACTGAAGTGCTATCATATTCTTTGTTTATGAGTTTTAAAATATTTAACTTTGGACAAATCAAAATAAATATATTGTGAATATAAAACGTTCAGATATTTACTTTTTCAGAAATGTGTACAGATATAGTTTCTTGATAAGAACTGATAATAATTTAAGGACATAGTGATATCTTGTCATAATTTCAACACATCAAAAACAATTTTGGGATTAAATAAAGTATTATATGACATAAACTATAAGGTATTAAGCAATATATATAGTAACTCTTAAAGTCTGTAATGTATGATGCATATTGACATACAAGCAACAAAATGATATCTTACACCAGAAACTATGTTAGTTATAGCTTTTCACTCATATTTATCTGTAGAATGCTCATGTATGGTTTTGTAAAGTATACATGCTTATTTTCTAAAGTGAAAAGGTTCTTTCCTTAATTAACATTTTATTAGGGGTCATCATATTCAACAGCCTATACTTCTTAAAGTATGTGTGATAGAAACAAGCTATTTGTAGTTTTGAAATATAAAGTTTATTATAAAGTTAAAATTGTCTATTAGGAACATGTTACTTAAAATATAAATACTTTTAATGAAGATTATCAGATGAAACTATTAAACATAAATTATTTTGTAAGGTGTAGTTGCTCATGTAACGTAAATGACATAAATAACATAAAGGTGTGTTTATGGAAGCAAACAATTTATTGTAATACTTGTTTAAACCCCAAACGAGCTGTTAGCAGTTTAGAAAGACTGTATATATCATCTGGATACTATTTTTAATTGTTATACCTCACGTGAATTTCCCTTAAAAAACTTCCATAGACGAACGACTGATACTTTATAATATCACCCGTTGCTACAGCAACGGCGAATACTGCCACGTGTTTGCCATAGCAGCGGGTGATATTACATAAATATTACATTCCCTGCACGGGTGATAGTCGAAAATATCATCCCGAGGAATGTGATTATCACCCTAGCAGGAAATGTAATATTTACTTTATTATACTGAACAGAACATTAGATCCCTTAATTTCAAATACTTAGCTTCTCAATTAAAATATCAGAGTTTGAGTCTCAGACACTACCTGAAAATTTGATGACAGAATTGAAGCCAGTTCCTTGATACTTTTGAAGACATTTTATCAACACATTTGTATTATGCTCAATGACATATGGCTGGAAAATATTTGATAATTAGTATAAATAATAATGGATGGTTTGATGTAGACTGACTCCCCTCATATGTTCCATATTTGCCAATAGATATCATGTCCTTTAGCATATTCTTTTTTTCTTGTAATAGTTACTTCTCTCCTTGTGCTCAGAACACAAACTCAGCTATTTGAAGATTGAACGCTATGTAAAGATATGCATGTTTTGCTAAACAAATGTTTTGCAGCTGGGAGCCAGGCTAGATTTGATGTAATAAGTAGATATACTTTAGTAAGAATAATGATTGAATGTGATCGTTGCCATCATAGAAGATTGATAGAACATTTTCCCTGACAAGTAGAGAATATTTTTATTGTTGCGTTTTTAAAACTACTGGATCATCATTAATGGGTGACTAACATAAAGAGTAAGGACTAGCCTTCTATAATATTTCTAGGCACCAAGATCAGTTGTTGATTTAAAAAAAATGTTTTGTTTACCTGATTAATTCATAATAAGCAAACATGTTAAGGATACATGGACAGAGTTGATTCTAGGCTGCGGGAGTGTGATTATTACGCTTTTTTTGCAATATTGGCCCAAAATTTCAAGTTCCCTGCGTAGCTATTTCCGCACTCTGTCGAGATTTGGCGCATTTCCGGTAATCTTGTGCGTATTTCTGGTCATTCTGTTTACATTTCGGTCCCTTTAATCTATTCCATTCGTCTAATTCCGTTGATTTCCGCCGATCTCGTCCTCTTGATTTCTATTGGTTGATACTGAATTGGGCATTTCTACTTTCGTTTTTAACAAAATGGCTGTCTCATTTTTGCGAAAATGAGATGCAGAAATCTAATAATGACAGTGTACAAACGTGCGCACAGGAACCTGGAACTACAACTGTACCTCGTTTGGCCCACAGCAAAAAAGTTTGAGTGTATCATGATCTTCAAAGACGATGAATGGCCTGGCAGGAAAATGAACATTTCTGAGGAAATTGGAATATTAACTTGTCTTCTACCAACCATGGTCACATAAGGTATGTGCCATTTAGTTAATATATCTGTTTTCCAAAAATCTATCATTCTGGAGAAGAGGGTGCTCTGATTCCATTTGTTTATATTCAAATCAGATACCCCTCCCACTCTTCTCCAAACTCTGTCTTTCCCAACACTTTTGAAGGCCAGGGTTATTGTGGTTGGGGGGTGAAGAGAACAGGCCAGCGCCTAAGGACGACCCCTGCTCGATTTTTTCTTAGGTGTGGACTTAGTTTTTTTAAGGGGTGCAGGGTTGGTCGGCAGTGTTTTTTAAGGGATGAAGGGGTGGTCGGCAGTGTTTTTTTTTTTAGAAAAACACCATTACCCATTTGATTTGCAGGTTGGCCCCCTTTTGGGAACACAAGGGGGGAGTTGGCCCCTTCTGGAAAAATCCTAGAATCAACTCTGATGGAGCTAGGCTGATGTCATCCCATAGCTAGACATATATCTTATTTTAAATGTAGTTTGTCAACGATGACAAGCATTCCGATTAAATACCAAAGCAGATTGATGGTAGGCATACCATATTTTTTTTCCTTCATACCTTCAATGGGTTATGTTTTTAAGTTTGGTGATATGAACATATTTTTGCACAGACTATGTAATGGTGGCTTTATAGACATACACCATGTGTATGTCCAATAAAATCGAGCTAATATGTATCTTAATTGACTTTATATCAGGCCTTTGTTCATAATAGCATCAATAAATGAATAAGAATTGGGACATTCCATAAAATTACAATATAAAATTTGTCAGGGAACTGATATCTATTCTGTTGGTGAACTATCTTGTCAGTGAATTGTCCTGATTCTGATTAAAAACAGTAAAAGTAGCGTAGTTTGCTGTTTGTTTGTCCGTCTGTCTGACTGCCTCTCTAGATAGACATGTTATGACTCAGAATCGCCAAAGGCTTTACTACTCGAACTACCTGTACAGAAATTATGCTCAAAATACTCATCCAGAAGCATTGCATAACTCAAAATACCCATCCACCTCAACTCGAAAAACGCTACAGTTTATACGCCGTGTAAGTGGAACTTTTGGTGTGCGTACAGTCTGAAAATGGCCATAAAACTGGGGTAAGTTTAGAAATAGCAATATGTTAGGGATATATTAACTTCTTTCTTCATGTCACAGGTTTAACATGAAGAAAATATGAAATAAAAACCATCTTATCATGACAAAAATGTGAATTCAATGACCAAAACGCAGGCAAATTTTACTGAGCAACAGCCGTCTCAGCAGCATTTTTATTCACAACAGCAAAATAAAACATGTATAAATGGAAAATAAGTAACATTTAAAGACAAATTCTATATTGGAAGCGGAATGCGCATTCAATCTGTTAAATCAAACAGACAAAATATGCATTTACCTCGCAAATTTCTCCCTCTGGTGTAGTTCATCCTCCAACGTCCGCCATTTTTTGCTCGAAAAAACGGTCGCATAGGTACAGCCTCCCATAGCCTGGAGTTATTATAAGTTGATACCAGTTGTGCCATTAGAAAAACTTTTATTCCATATGTAAGAATAAAAGTGCAGATTTTATTCCATATGTAAGAATAAAAGTGCAGATTAGCTAGTGCAAATTGAACAGTCTGATCATCATCCTTTATTGTTCATGCCTAAGTAATATAAGAAAAATCTTGCTAAATCCAAATTGGCAGGATTTCAGCTGGTCTCCGTAGCTGAGAAGGGCAGGCCGATTCCTAACCGTTTGTTTGTCCCTAAGGTAGGTTTTCTGCTGAGTGACATGTCTGAATTATGTAATAAAAGCCTTTCTTAAGCTGCTAATCAAATTGATCGGTTTTGTTCCTGTTTTTTTGTGTTTTGTTCCTGTTTTTTTTGTCTGCCAAGTTGTTTTCTGCTTATTAATTCTTTCCTTGCTAAAAGCAATTTTTATACCCTGCCACACTTTAGTGTCGGGGTATTATGTTATACCTTTCGTTGTCTGTCCGTCTGTCCGTCCGTCCGTCCGTGCTCACCATTTCCGATCGATAACTTGAGTATTTATTCACGGATTTTTTTCAAATTTTGCATACATATTGTTATCGGCAATGAGTGGTATGGGATTGTTAATGGACAAATCCGTCCATTTTTAACAGAGTTATTGCCCTTTTTCGTATTGGAAAAATGGTTTCTGGCCTGTTATTCCTTTACTGTTCATGATATCTGAATGAAACTTCACAGGTATGTTGCACATCAAAGGTTATATATTGTGACTAAGGACCGTCACTCTGACCTTCCCAGTTTGTGAGTTATCCGCCCTTGATAGGTCTGAAAAAAGGTTTTTGACCTATTGTTCCTCTACTTTATGGAATATCTGAATATAACTTCACAGATATGTTTCACATCAAAGGTAATATATTGTGACTAAGAACCGTCACTCTTACCTTTCCTGTTTGTGAGTTATCTGCCCTTGATTGAATTAAAAAATGTTTTTTTACCCGTAGTTACTATGTGGAATATTTAAATGAAACTTTACAGATATGTTTCACATCAAAGGTTACATACTGTGACAAAGAACCATCACTCTTACCTTTCCAGTTCATGAGTTATCTGCCCTTGATTGATCTGAAAAATGGTTTTTGACCTGTAGTTCATTTACTATATGGAATATCTGAATGAAACTTCACAGATATGTTGATCATAAAAGGTTACATATTGTGACTAAGGATCGTCACTCTTACCTTTCCAGATTGTGAGTTATCCACCCTTGACTGATCTGAGAATTGGTTTTTGACCTGTAGTTTCTTTTACTATATGGAATATCTGAATGAAACCTAACAAAGATGTTGAACATCAAGGTTTACATATTTTTAGTAAGAAAAGTCACCCTTACCTTTCCAGTTCGTGAGTTATCAGCCCTTGATTGATCTGAAAAATGGTTTTTGACCTGTAGTTCATTTACTATATGGAGTATCTGAATGAAACTTCACAGATATGTTGACCATCAAAGGTTACATATTGTGGGTAAGGATCGTCACTCTTACCTTTCCAGATTGTGAGTTATCCACCCTTGATTGATCTGAGAATTGGTTTTTGACCTGTAGTTCATTTCATCCGTCCGTGCTCACTGTTTCCGATCGATAACTTGAGTATTTATGCACAGAATTTTTTCAAATTTTGCATACATATTGTTATTGGGGATGAGTGGTATGGGATTGTTAATGGGCAAAATCCGACCATTTTCGATGGAGTTACTGCCCTTTCTCCCTTTAAAAAATGGTTTCTGGCCTGTTATTCTTTTACTGTTTATGATATCTGAATGAAACTTCACAGATATGTTGAACAGCAAAGGTTACATATTACAACGAAGGACCGTCACTCTTACCTTTCCAGTTCATGAGTTATCCGCCCTTGATTAATCTGGAAAATGTTTTTGACCTGTAGTTCCTTTACTATATGAAATATCTGAATGAAACTTCAAAGATATGTTGACCATCAAAGGTTACATATTGTGACTAAGGACGTCATATCACTGTCTATCTCAGTTCTGTTGCTATTTAGGCATTATATATCTCACAAAATAACTTTTGGTGCCCCCAGCAGTGGCGGGGTATTATGCAGTGCTTGCGGTGCTTTTATTGTCGTTTGCTGAGAACCTTTGTAAACAGTTTGGACCCAGATCAGGACCGAGGCAATGTTGGTCCTGATCTGGATCCAAACTTGTTTGGCACTCTGATAGTGTTCCTTAAAGAATATATGAAAACATTTATTTTGAAAAAAGTCAGCAGATGACAATTAACAAAAGCATGGAAAATTACCCAGCATACAAAGAGATACGACTTAGTTTGTTTATGTCAAGGAAGTCATTGAACTCACAACTGCAAAAGTACAGTCACCGGGCCCCATAGCCCAGTGGGTAGTGAGACCGACTTCAGATTTATGGGTCGCAAGTTCGTTCCTGAACCAGTCCCAGATACCTTTGTGGAGATGGTTCAAGAAATAATTTCTACGGTCATTCTCCTCTTTCCGCTGATTCAAAAAGGGTCATTGTCAGTTACAAGCGCAGGTATGTGCACATATTACTAATTTAAGTCAGCTGTCTAATATTTTTAACCAGAATTTTGCATGCGGACAGAGGAACCGCTTGGTCAAGCTTGCCCAGGAAAAAGTGTGGTTAGGTGAACTGACCTTCTGGGCATAACCATATCTGTTGACTGAGATGTAAAACCTCAAATCAAACAAACAAAAGTACAGTCAAGGACGTAGCCTGAACTCTGAAATAGTTACACACACCAAAGGAAGACTACTGGGAAGAGCAGTGATTTCTAGCAATAGCGTCCCTTTTCAAACTAGACTTCAGTCAATGGTACACCATCGCAAATACCCGCTTTTGATCTAACCAAAGCATCTGCAAAGTTAAAGGTTGCTACTTTAAACGGTTTAGGAGGAGATGCATTTACAAGAGAGTACATTATTTTACTTTTGACCTTGACCTTAGATCAAGAACAAACACGAAACGTTGCCCAGTATCCTCTACATCATATGACCTATGCACCTGCATAGTTCGAAGCTGCTATGTCCAATGGTTTAGGAGGTAATGTATTTACAAGAAATATTCGGGTGAAGCATTGCCCTTGACATCATGTGACCTATGCACCAGCAAAGTTTGATGTTGCTACATTCCATGGTTAAGGAGAAGATGCATTTACAAGAAAATACATTCCTTTATTATATACCTACAAAAATACCCTTTGATACTACCTATTTTCCTACACCAAAATACAAAATCCTGTATCACCCTACTAGCGTTTTCTGATTCCGTATCACCATCCTCCATAGTTTACCCACGTCGAACTACTTTTACACTGGTACTGTATTTGGGTAAAACCCGGCAACGGGCCGGAATCTGAATCAAATATTATTACGATGTCATTTTTCCACGGTTCTTTCTTTTTTTAAACGTGTTTGAAAGAAAGACTCAACGGTTGTCTGTACTTTTGACGTCACAGATGACGTCATATATATGCCATGACGTTGCATAACGTTTCTGTCTTCCACCACGGGAACAGGAGGAGCTAGAGGTACAAAAATGAAAAATTATAGAAAAACACAATAAATTTGGTACCAAAATGTTCCTTACGGTCTAATTAAGAAAACAAGTACCCACACTTTATGTTTTTGTTCATTTATAAGAAAGTTACAGACGTTTGAAATTCCGAGGTGGACTCGAGGAAGAGGATTTTCAAAATGGCGGTCTTCCAATTCTTTCAGCAGTGAACAGCTGATATGATATGACGTATAACTACTTGGGTAAAAAATATCATGCCACATCACATAGGTCTGCCGTAGTATTTTACCTTACATTTGTGCAAATGCATGTATTATTGAATCGTTCAAGCCTTGTTGTTGTTATTTTTGTAGGTATATAATAAATACATCATTACTTTAGTAACTTGATCCGATGGGTCGGATCACGTCTCGTGGGTGCGCCAGGAACGACCGGATCATACTCGACTTCATCTCGTGTGATCCGGTCGTTCCTGGCGCACCTACTCGACGTGATCCGACCCATCGGATCAAGTTACTAAAGTAATAATGTGTATTGACCTTGGGGTCAAGAGAAATTTTGGTATTTTAAAGTACCCAACACGGAGAAATTTCGGTATTTCAAAATACCCAACAAGGGTCCATTTGTGAGTACCGATGGAAAGACAGACGGACGACTGACCGTCCCTGCTGCGAAATTAATACACTCTTTTTTCTAAAGGAAAAAGCGGATATTAAGATAGGAAGAGAAGTCCCCAACATGTGGAAAAAACTGATTTCAACATTAGGTGATATTTCTTGAATGTATCACTGGGCTAATTAAAGTTAAAAATTCTTTAATTAGAATTTAAATTTGAATAAATCTAATTGAAATTTTAATTCAAGAATTTTAACTTTAATTAGCTGGGTGATAGATGTGTACATGGAGCATTTGCTCTCTTGGAGCTAATAATCCATTTTCCTTTATGTTTTCAAATATGTGTTATTTCAAAGGCCTCGAAAGGCGTCATTATGGAGTAAAGGGTTAATGAGCACACCTTTCATTTTGTTGGTTTATCATGCAAGGACTCCAATATACCATATTTGACCCACAAAACTTTTTTTTTTCAAAATCATATACCCTATACCTAAAAGAGCATAGATCCTGATCAGTTGGCTTCTGATGAGGAGGTGTAGGGAGATGGGCATGGAGACATTGTTTTATGGTGCTGATCCTGCACGCTCGGATCCAGAAAGTTTTGTCAGAGGGGTCCAACCATGACGTTGTTTTTTTTTTTAGTTGATGAGGGGAGGGAGGATCCAAGTGCCACTATAAGTGGACCATCATCGGCCCGTCAGCAAAACGCCATTGAAATGGCATTTCGCTAGAGTGCCAATGATGGCTCAACATTGTATGCTGAGGATCCGGACCAGTAGTGGTAAGAAACCCTATATTTTTGTGATTTTCCAGGGGGTGGGGGGGGTGGGGTCCAGACCCCCTGTTCCCCCTCTGGATCCGCACATGTCCTGTTGGCATAGCTTCTTGTCTGCACTCAATTTCCTGAAGGGATTGATGGATTTTGATCAAACCTTCACATGTACATCATCAGGTAGAGTGAGATAAATGTTTAGGATTTAGATGACCTAAGCCCTAATTTCAAGGTTCAAGGTCACTGGAGGTCATAGAAGTAGAACATTCCTTGACTGCCACATATCTCCTGATGGATAGTGTTGATTGTGTAGCATGAGGAGATAGAAATGGATGATAGATTTTACTGACCTTGACCTCATTTTCAAGGTCACAAAAGGTTGATGTTGAAAAATAGCTCCCAAATGAATGAATGGATTTAAACCAAACTTGCACAGATATATCACTGAGAGATGTAAGGTTTAGTGACCTTGCGTCTCCATTTCCAAAGTCACATGAGGTCTAAATGTTAAAAAATGCAGAGTCTACAGCACAATATCTCTTGTAATGAACTGTGTGTAAAGGTTATCAGCAGATGACAAAAGTTGTCAGCGTTTTGTGGTTGGCGTTCCTCTTTGCTGAAACATCTGTTTTCACAAGTTGTAGCTGAAATGGGTTGATAAAAAGCTTAAAAATTACCTAACAGCTGCCAGCAATTTCACTATATTTATACTACCGGGAGAAAGAAATGAACAGATCTCGGTACTTATCGCATTGTTGAGAAACAGAGGCTCAAGCATGTTTACGCGCCAGAGCCTTCAGTCTACTGGCATACACTGGGGCTCAGACCAAAGTTTAGACTTCTAGTCTTGCTTGGGCATTTAATCGAGACTTACACATTTGCCATAAGTAACAAATTTCACCTTTTAGTGGTCAACTTCTTCCAAAGTTGTTTGGATGGTCGTTGTCAATATGGCCTTGTGCAGAATGTGATAAGTCTGAGGGCTGTTTCTGGAATTCTTACTCTTTACCTACTAATGTCGTCTGCTCATAACCTTGCCAGTAGATTGGACCCAGATCAGGCCCGACGAAACCTGATCCGGATCCAGTCTGTTTGACACTCAGATGGGATTCTTCGAAGGAGTTGATTTTGAAAAAAAAGTCAGCAGACAACAAAGCATGAAAAATTACTCAGGGGGCAAAGAGTTAAACTGCAAGCACCATATGGATATGAGTGATGTCAGGAAAACTATAGTTTGCAGTTTTTGGGGCATCTTTCATATTTCAGTCAACTGGCAGCATAACAAATATTATATGAGCCAGTGCATGAGATTTCCAACAATGTGGCATTTTGGCATGTGTAAACTCGGACAAGCAACTGCAGCCTCCTTTTAAGCTTAGAAACTCGAAATGGTGCTCAGTCATTAGCTTAACAATCATAAAATACTCAATCGACTATGAAAGGCTCTGATCAGTCTGCGCATATGCGCAGGCTGATCTGAGGCTTTGCGGTTGCACATACCACATTGTTGAAAATCTTATGCACTGGCTCATTATAGACTTTAATAACATTATACACTGGTTCAAAGATGCATGATAATATTGGACTATACCATTTTTATAGAAATGGGTAAATAACTTTAAATATATTATTGCAGTAAAGGCAGTATATGATATATACCTGAATAAAGCAAAGCACCCATTACCTGGATTAGCTTATTTTTTTTGTTGACAATGATTCTCGTCAATCTTTAAACTGACAGTATTAGATCAAATATGACCACTCACATCCAAACAAATTTTATACAAAAAAAAAAAAAATACAAAAGTTGATCTGCTCATATGCTTTCCCATCTGCTTGCTAAATTTTTGTGGTATACTATGTTTTCCATTGCCCTAGCTAAGAGATATATGCGGAATAATAGTTTTCTTATTCCTGAAAATAAAAACATGTTGTGACTACTCATTAGAAGCGTCTCACCAAGATGCTTCTAATGAGTACCACAACACATGTTTTTATGAGAAAATAAGATAATTTTTGTCATAATTAGGGGAAAAAGTCTCACTTCTGGCCATAGAACAATTTTTTCTTTGTTTACTGGCAGCCAGCGAAAACCTCATTGATTGTTGCCAGCAATTAATGCTAGCAAGGTAAAATAAAACACAGTACTAATCGTTTATAAACGGGTCGTTTGAAATTACATTTGCATATCCAGGAGTGAAATGCAGATTTATTGAAAGTATTTTTTGTGTTGTTTGGATGTATTTTGTAATATTCATCATGGAAAATCTATAAAAAAAGTAAGTTTTATTGTCAGAAATTAAGCTCCATGGGAGTGCATGTCATCTGAGTTTGCCACCAGGTGAGGTTTAAGCCATCCTGCCCAGTTGTTTTGGATTTATATGTATATGTTCGGGATGGAATACCTATAAAATGTGAGATTTATTGTGAGAAAACTCCATAGGAGAGCCTGTCATCAGGGTTGCTGTTTGTTTGATTTGATTCTTTACATTATGTCCTTACATGTCAAAATATTTTTTTTTTCTGAAAGTAGTCATGTTGCATATTAAATTAAAGAGAACGGAGCATAGATCACCATGCAAGCACACACCCTCGGCCTCTGGGACGGGATCAAAAGGTCAAAACATTTTTTAATTCTGAAAGTAGTCATGTTGCTGCATTGCATATCAAATCAAAGGGAATGGAGGGTAGAGCACCACATGCAACATTACACACACCCTTGATCAGCTGGGTCTGGTCAAAAGGTAAAAAAAAAAAATTCTGAATGTGGTTATGTTGCATATCAAATTAAAGGGAAAGAATATAGACCAACATAGAAGCAAAAACTTTGACCTTACACACACCCTGACCTCTGGGTCCGGTTGAAAGGTCATATCAGGAATCAATACAATCAAGTACCACACCTGTCCCAAGGTCATATGGGAAAGTGACAAAAATCACACACATGAAAGCCAAGAGGTCAGCCCTTTCCCAACAAGTGACCACAAGGCTGCAAGGAACAGACAAGACCGTATAATAAAGACAAATGTGAAACATGAATAACAAAAAGGATTTCCAAAAGAAGCACCGCCTTGGAACAGTCAGTAAAAAATTCACTGGAGGGCTTAAATATGTTTAATGGTACCAACCTCACCCTTAAGGCCAAATTTTTGTTATAAGCTGATTTACGGGATTTTTTTTTCAGATTTAGGGTCGGGGGACGAAATAAAATAAAATAAAAATGCCCTGAAAACGCCCTGAAAATAACCAGTTAACTGGTCATTATCAGAGCTTTTTTTTTTTTTTTTTTTTTTTTCAGAGCTTTTTTTTTTAATATCTCCAGAAAAAAACAATAAAAGTAGTAAGGTAAACCAACAGTCAGACTGTATTTAATCTTTAAATATTTTATCATTTTCCTAAAAATCTGGACAGGACAATCACTTTTAACAGTGTCACTCTCAAAAATACACAAACCTCAAAAATATTTTTTTTTTCAACTAAACAAATAATATTAAGAGTTGGCGGATAAAATAAAAAAATAATTTTAGAAATATATTTTTTTTTCTACTTTACGGAAAATTACAATAGGAGGGTTTGTAAATCAACTAGTAAAAAAATTCTGACCTAATTGTGGATCAACCAGTTCTCTAACCCCTAGTCCACCTTGGGCAGCATTTGGACGTCAAAACTATAAGCTTTTAAATTTCATGTAGAACACCCTTGGTTTTAGTGTCAACAGTGCTTTGTTCCAATAAAATACACTTAAATGCACATTTTCATTATTTGAGCCTTGACATGTGATTTCCAACAATGTGGCATTCTAAGAAGTGTAGACTCAGGCGAGCCTGTGCAGCCTCCTTTCAAGTTTAGAAACTCCAAATGATGTTCACTCTCATAGATTATTCAAGCGACTAGCAAAGGCTCTGATCAGACTGCGCGTATGCCAAGATGCTGTGATCAGGCTCGACCGATTGACAACAGACCTGTCACACAGGTAGATGTGGATGGAACGCAACACGACGTGGAATCAAACTTTTGCTACCTTGGAGACATACTCTGTGCTGGCGGAGGATGCAAGCTTGCCATCATCACCAGATGAAGTACTGCCTGGGGAAAGTTTAAAAGGCTTCTTCCTATTCTGACATCCAAGCATGTGTCCCTAAGGACCCGCGGGAAGGTCTCAACGCCTGTGTGCGTTCTGCCCTATTACATGGTAGTGAAACCCGGGCACCTACTGCACCAGACTTGCAGCGACATCGCCGGAACGACAGATCAATGGTCGCTGGATATGTGGAGTCAGAGATGATGACGAAGTGTCTGCGGACACACTCTGTGCAATGTTAGGAATGCAGGAGGTGACAGCAGCTCTCCACACTTGGTGTTTGAGATGGTATGGACATGATGCACGCTCCTCTTCATGCATAAACTCCATCACAAGTATGACGATTCCTAGCGCCAGAAGAAGAGGGAGACCTAAAAAGACCTGGTCTGAGTGTGTTAAGACTGACATGAAAATGTGCAGCCTTGGCAGCATCGATCCACTGAACAGAGAAGCGTGGGGATTGGATGTTAGACACTCTAGCCACCTGCTTGCTTAAGACAGGTTTGACTGTATATGTGTTTCATATCATTTGTTTGAAGTTTTCACCGTCCGCATTTCAAGATTTTTGTTAAAATGCTGAAACCTGCAGGA